>MJUU01000990.1:30884-46203 GCA_002080025.1 Modiolus philippinarum
GGGAGAGATTTTATGTAGTAAAAAACATTCTTAATGATGACATGTTAAGGGCTTTCTCTGCCAAAAACTTGCACTTTTTTAGATAAAAGATTTAAATGTAATATAACTAATAATAAAATTAATACATTTTATCATTACTTCTGATACTGATGTTTTCCAGAAAGAAGTAATATGAAATAAAAGAGACAACAGGAAACACCTACAATGGCTGAAAATTATAATTACATGCCACAATCTGCTAGGGAAATACATAGGAAAAACACAAATAAGACAAAAGACAAACGTTAACAACTATAGGAACTCGGGACAGCCGGACTTGGTACCGACACTAGCAAAAGCCAGCGGTATGGTTAAACCGGTTTATGGGTACCCAAACCTCCCCTTTATCTGTCCCGGTTCCCTATAGTATAGTAAACATACGAATAAAACCAAACACAGGCAGACCATTAACTCCATGACCACAATCTTGAAAGGAGAGAATATGACAATACGCAATTTTGAAAGATGGGTCAAGGGGTGCTCGCCGCTAATCTGCGGGCTAGCTAAAGGAGCCTAGTCTGATGGTAGAACACTGTCGCACTACGAAAGAAAAATCAAACTCAAAACTTCCCGCAGGATTTAGTCAAGAATCATCATATATTTCAGTAGACATCGACAGTATCTGTGAGAGGCCAGTATGTATGTAACATTTTCAGGTCACTAGATCTCAAAGCTTATTTAACGGATGCAAGCGGAGTATCTTGTCAATATCCCCTATTACGCAAAGAATGTAAGTTACGTCCCAGCTTTTCTTGATTTTTGATTAGTTTCTGGCATTTTTTAACAACATTACTGTAAAAACGGGGATTAGAAATGCCCTTAGTAATAAGCTGTTTGCGAATAACGCCATATTTAGATATTAAATATTCATATCTGTTATAAAACTTCTTAAAGGTATTCAATAATTTATGAAATCTGTAACCCTGTTGTAAAAGTTTTGCTGTGATAGTAAGGTTACGATCATTAAAATCGTCAAGACTAGAACAAACACGTGCGAATCGTACTAGTTGAGAAATGTACACCCCGTATGATGGAGCTTGAGGAACGTCGCCGTCATAGCCCTTTTTATATTTTTTATTTCTATAAAATACATTAAAACAGATCTGGAAATATTAGCTTTTTATGCAAAAGGTAGTGCAATTTATGACATTTTCGTTATCACACATCTGTATATGATCACTTTAAGAACTGCTCCCAGTTAACGTATATGACCATTTATGAATAAGAATTGTTCTTTGATTGCTCTAAGTTAACATAATGTTAACTCTGTAGTTCTCCCGAGCCAACTTGCAAGTTAATTTGCACGTATGGTAATGTCTGCGCCCAACTTTGTGCATAGTATATTAGAACCTTTTCGAATTTAGACTTATTTTCTATCAATCTTAATTTATGTTTTGAAATCTTTATAAATTATTGGAACTCTGATTTTTTTTTACAGAAAAACAACTTAGTCTGATTTTCAAATATAAGGGAACTTTTGCTAACAACTCTCGTTGTTAGAAGTTTTCACCCAATAAGTAAAAAATAAAACAATTAAAAATCTTTCTTGTCTTATGTGACAATGTTGTATAATTTTAAGGTACTTAAACATCAGATGTGGGCTATGCTAAAACTGTGCCAACTTTGTATAATTTTAAGGCACCCAATTCAGTAATTAAGAATCAATACACAAGTTGAACAGATAAAACGAAACTGTTAAATTATGCACTGAAAATACAATTACTGTAAAATTTTAGTTCTCATTAGAACCGTATAGCTAGAATCAAAATAAAAAAGGAAGCAGAACTCTCATACGCAGAGGGATTCGAACAGCAGACCTAGGAACAAAATCTGAGAAACAAAAATACTGAAAGTCTTACAATTTGCCTAATTTTATTGGATTTTAACAAATAAATGCTAAATGCACACGTAATCAAAATTTAATGATAGACATTGCATACGACGAATTCGCAAGTATAATTGAAGAAGTGCAAAGATGGGAAATAAAAAAAATTAAATCGGCTAAAAAATTAAAGCTGGAATAATTTGGGGTCAAATTAAATCTGCCGATCCCTAGAAGCTGAGAATGGTATCCATTTAAGCGCATACATGTCTTACCGCCGTTGCTATGTTCCGTCATTTATAATTTTGACTACACGTTTTTGCTGTCGCATCTTCGTAAATGATAAATAACAGGAAATATTTAAAAATGCTAAGGTTTCACTGCCAGCATTTGGAGTTTCAGAACCCAGATAATGTTAAAAAGATAAAAAGTGTCGCCCATGGCGCTTTTGGCAAGAAATCTAGTAATACTGCTATCGAACACTACCTCAATGGCAATGGGAGGGCTGGAATGCCATAAAGCCGGTAAAAACTACCATTTAAATGCCAGTGCCAAGTCAAGACCATTGCAGTAGACAATTTTTTCCACTGATTTTACATCCACTTTGTGTTTTTGCTCTTGCGATCTTTTTCGGCAGCTTTCCAAAATTTCCATAAAACTAGTTAAATTTATTGCAGTTGGAGTTAACATATGTGTTATGGTCTCATGTTCATTTCCTCGATATCCTTTTTGTAAAATATTATTATAACCCTCATTTATTCAGAATGATTCCTCCTTTACCTTTAGAATTGTAGATTGGGTTTAATTGTTTGCTAAGATTTAATAGTCTTGCCAAATCTCTTTCCTTGGAATATGTCAATTAGATATACAGGGTTACAGTAACAATGTTAGAAGTGAAAAATCACACCTTTCCCCTTTTTTGTTTCTGTTTTGATTTTCTTTTAGTAGTTGATCTAAATGCGTTGTGCAATGAAATATTCTCCCTTATAGATCCTTTGAAGATAATTGCGTTCCTACGATTGTGAGTGGTATAAAAAAAACAGTTCCTGCAAAAATGACGTCCTATGATAAATATCAAGATGTCACTTATATTATGACTTTGCATATTAAAGACCCAAAGGCATATGATCGCATGTGCAAACTTCGGGACCGCAGATGTCGTGAAAGAGTCTATAGAGTAATTTGATCACATGAGCTGTAAAAGTGAGGTTATTTTATCAGATTATTACATGGCATTTTTCATATCACATGTATTATAAGCCCTAGGTCATTATCAGCCCAAGAGCCGAAGGCTCGAAGGCTGATATTGACCGAGGGCAGATATTACATGTGATATGAAAAATGACATGTTATGATCATATGCTTCAACAGAAGAGAAAAATATAGCTTACAGAATGTTATGCTTTTATCGAAAAGATACAGCTTACAGAGTGTTATACTTTTATCGAAAAGATAAAAAAAAAATCAGCAATAAGTCAGTAGATATTAGTAAAGTCAACAATTGAAAAATCAACTACTTCTAAAAGTCGTTAGTGTTAAAATCAACAAATAACTTTGGTTTAAGCTGGAAAGTTGATGGTTACATTGCCAGTAATATGAAACCCACAAAACATTTTCACGGTTTCATCCTTATAATTGTCATGTATAATTTCAGGAATTGCAGCGAAATTTTTGGCATTGTTCATATCTGACTCTTAGTTAGTGATATCTTTCATATCTAGGTTTAACTCTGCTTCTTGAGAAGCTGACAACAATTGCAGGTCATCATCTGATGGGATTTCATCGAAATTGTTGTGTTTATCTATAACTTTGTTCTGTTCTAGTTGTTAGATAAACCATCACTGCCACCATTAGACAAGAAATGCGACATTTCTTGTTGATGGTGCAAAAATGCACTACAATATTCATTAACTGATTGAACATTTTTATGTCCGCTAACTTGTATAATTTAAGTTGGTAGGATTTTTTTCATGAGCAAGAGCTGCAATTGTTGTTTTACGAGCACTATGGTTAGTTTTGCGCCCTTGTACACGTGCCTCAACACAAATTGTTTTAACAAATTCAGAAAGCATATTTTTGCCCATCCCCTGTTTCTGATACCACACACCATCTTTGACTTGTCTAACAATTCCCAAATAAAATGGGCTGTCTGCTTACAACATATTATCAGACCTTCTCTGCACATACTCCATATATGTTGCAACAGGACATCTTGGATAACCTTAACAAAAAGACAATAAAATAATCAAACTTTCTTCTATTTTTAAAATTTAAAACTTATTTTTTATCATTATTTATCATGTTTATATTTTAAGTTTGTTATTTTATAGTACATAAAGTTGAACTAATTAGTGTTTTGTAGTAATACATTTTTTTTGGGGGGGGGGGGGTGATTTTCTAACATCATTTGATATGCATATACATAGATAGGTCTATGGGCCAAAGCAGGATTGGGTATTGCATACATCTATTGTAAGTATCAGTGTTTACTTCCTTTATACTGAAAAATATCTAGACTCACTACGACATAATGATATTTTCTGTCTTGACCTTCAAAATACATGTTATATGTACAATGTACCGGTATATTTTCAAAGCAAAAAAAATAAATTTAACCCTTTTGATCAGTTGCTTTGATGTTCTACTATAGTCGTTTTAGCATTGCGTGTACTTTTTCACTGACATCAATACCTTTATCCTCAAACATTTTTGGCCTTGAATGGCCTCTCATCTTTAGTAGCACCAATACATCTCTTTGTCTGACTCTCAGTGT
The DNA here is from genome assembly GCA_002080025.1 of Modiolus philippinarum. Lineage (NCBI taxonomy): Eukaryota > Metazoa > Mollusca > Bivalvia > Mytilida > Modiolidae > Modiolus > Modiolus philippinarum. Next base: position 35,519 of record MJUU01000990.1, read on the forward strand.
GCTCCAAATACTTCTCGCCATTGGATGTAATTTTTCGCTCTATATCACCCCATCCTAATGTTGTATGTTCTTCGCGGGATCTCAAAACAAAGTGTAGTGAGTTGTTGAGCCAAACAATATGAATAAGTGAAGCTGGATTACCTGAAATTCAATGTACAATAAAATATAAATATAAAACTCTAATTTTAGACACTTATACATATAAATTTTGTAGTTTCATTAGTTTTGATGAAAAACTGGTTTAACCTACCATTTCCTTTCAAATGCTTGTGCACCAAGTCAGGACCATTGCGGTCGACAATTTTTCCAGTGGTTTCCATCTCATTAGTGTTTTCGTCGCATGTACTTTGGCTCTTGACAACTCTAAGACTGCTCGGAATTTTTATTTTTCAATTTAATAACAAAACATCATGTAGTCTCAGCAGGTTTGCGCCTGTCCTAAGTCATGAAATTTATTAAGCCATTGAGTGTCTTGTCTGTTTTCTAGTTAGTTCACGTTATGTCTATGGGAGTCTAGGATGATGTTTATTTCGCTGAACTTGATTATTATTTAGGGGCCAACTCCGACCTGCCGTTGGGTGTGGGGTTTCCTCGTCGTTCATTGAAGATCTTATGGTGGCTTTGAGTTGTTATTACTCCCCTTTGGGTCGTTGTCTCTTTAACACATTCCCCGTTTCCCTTCTTTTTCCTATCATTAGATTATATATGGATGTGGAGTACATGTATGCGAGAAAAATATAAAAAAATACTCCCACTGTAAAAAATAACTTCCATTAGACAAAAAACACTAAAGAAAGTCATAAGAAAAATATTATCGACAGTAGGAAATCGGCATAGCTGGACTTAGTATTGGTACTTACAACAGCACACCTAAAAGTATTTGTGCATTTGAAATATATCGAGGTATAAGCGCAAGAAGGTCGTTTGTCATTTGGAGCAAAAAGGTCGTAAGTGATTTCATTCCAATGCCATAAAAACTTCTTTAAGCGAAATAGAACTCTAGTTTAAATCATTAAACGAGTGCATTTTTATAACATAGCTGTCACAATATTGCATTTTTTAAAATGTTTTAAAACATTGATTTTATTACAAAAAAATGTACTTACGACCTTTTGAATTTATGTTATATGTCATGAATTCATAGCAAAAGGTCGTAAGTGCATATATTTACAAGCCAATAACTCTTCATCCATATTAAAAATTTTATCCCAAATATGCTTGAAAAAAACACCCTTCAACATGGCATGTTAGGTACAAGTGCAACAAAGCTACATAGATAGGATTCAGAGAAATAAATCTTTTTCACTTATGACCTTTCTGCACAAAAAAATTTTGTCTTTGTGCATGAAAGTCATAAGTGACTAACAAACTTTCTTGCGCTAATACCTCGATATGTATTTAGTTATTGTATGAAATCTATGTTTTTGTTAAATTGTTTTGAAAAACTGTAATAAGTTTAAATGTCTACCTGTGCCTAGTTGGTTCTTTTCAAACAATATATTATATCTCTTCTACAGTGAAAGGCTTAGATCTATTCTTCTTCGCTCCCAAGTCCATTGCCTTCAATTCTTTCATTTTTGCCGAGAGGACCTCCAGGGAATGGTGAAATTCCTTGTCTTTTATGATATTAATGTTCAATTTATCAGTTAAATATCTTGAGATACTACTCTGGAATTCCTTGACTGTCCCTGTCTCATACGGAGATCCATCGGATTTCGTCACTTTTATAAAGAAACGTGCGAGCAGTTTGTCTAAGTCAGGCACAGGAGTTTTCTCAATATTTCTTAATTCTGCGTTTGTTGTTAACCAATTTTTGAAAAAATTGCAGTCACTTGCTGTCTTCCGTTTTTTTTTTTTTGTTTTTTTTTGTTTCTCATACATTGTAGCCTCAATGGAGTCCTGTGTCTCGTCAGCTTCATTATAATTCTGCAAATTTTCGTCTGTGTTATAAAATTCTGCCATTTTGTGTAACAGTTTCCGGAAATTGTCGAATGTTGACGGAATGGAATGTGATAATATTGACGGGAAGGGATATGATAATTTCTGGAGGCATGTGATAAAAAAATTTATATTAACCGGCAATGCCAAATTTCAAATAAAACATGAGTAAGGTATATAAATGCCAATTATTACACAGTAAAATAAATGACTTATCTACTATAAGTATATGATAATTGAATTTATCATATGTATATGAAGAGAGAACTTCATAAGTTTATCTTCATTGAGTAAAATCCTATTTGTTTCTTCTGAAGGGTATGTGTAAACTTTACTCGATTTCTTCCATATTCCGTCATTGCTAACTACAGTTATATGTGAAAATTATGTTTTCTGTTTATGTTTTTTTTCTTTATGTTACAGATTCTGGGACAACTTCTTGTTACAGGAAGGATGTGTATATCACATTTGCCTTAACAATCATGTTTCTAGCCGTTATGATATAATGCATTATTTACATTAATTTCTAAATGTCACAACAGTATATTAAACCTTCAATCTGTTTACTTACGACTGTTGATTATTTTTAAATTGTAATTTTGATGGATTCGTTATTTTTTTTATATTCGTCGAACAACCGTCCAGGCTGATATTTTCATGGAATTCATTGCGACCTGGAATTGCAGAATATAAAGAGACCATTTTATAAACGTACGTCAAAATACCGTCAGTAGCATTAACTATTTGGGGAGCATTAGCCTTTAGATTTTTGATATATATTGAAACGGGAAATTTAAAAGTAATAAACAATCAAACAACTTGATTTTTCTTTAATTGAAATGGATTCATGTTCCTCGTCATTGATGGTGGCATTGTTTTCCTTCATTTCATTTTGAAGTAAAATTCCTGTACATTATGGAAAATATGTTACCAATGTGAAAGCTTTCATTCAATAAACTGATTTTGAAAATTTAAATATGACTACCAAGGTAAAACCTTTAATAAGATCTATTGATTTTACTTTGTATATTACATCATGAAAATTTGATCCGAATGTAAACTTGCCCTCTCATCAGATGTTCTGGTCCAGATGCACTTTCATTTACACTAGATAAATAAAAATCTATGTTTAATTAAATAATATTCAAATATTGCTGCTTTTTCCTGTGTGGCCCTGTATATCACACTTCTATTTAAAGTTTGTCTTTGTCGACGATGTTGTGATACAGATATGCCGTTGTGATATCTGTGTACAAGAGATAAATCTAGAAAGTAATTTAAACTTTCATTTTGGTCTTGTTTGAGGTAGAGAAGTAACATGGATTTTAATTGGTTTTGTCTTAGGCTAACCAATCAGCCACTCAACAGAATTTTCATAAACCCATTTTTACTTAGTACTGGGATGAACATTATACTGTCTTACGACCTGTAAATAGACCACTTTCCTATTTCTTTTTATGAATGGATTGCTCGGATTGACCTGGGGTCAATCGACGCAAATTGCGCCATTCAACATTGTGACGTTGAAAAATCTATATTGTGACGTCAAAATTTCACCAACTGGAAACTCGTCTATAACCATTGCTGTTGAGTTGCTGCCGGGCACTGCTGAAAGGGAAGGAGAGGTTTAGTGCGCAATAAAACTGGTTTAACCCACTATTTCTTATGTAATTCCTGGACCACTTCAGGGCCATTGATGTCGATATTTTCCCGGTTGTATCAGCCTGCTTTGTCTTGCTCATACAATTCTGTTTGGTAATTTTGTTGTTATCCCCATCATAAAAATGTATAAGATGAAGCTACGGGTAACTGCATGGACACATTCATAATACTTGGTGAGGAGTGAGATCGGATGTGTCTCCATAGAAAACATCTTCTGTTATGCATATACCACCCGGAATGTAAGAAATTGTTTGTCCATTTCAAAGTTGGAACCGACTGGAACAAGTAATATCTGACAGCTAGGGTTAGACAAGTTTCAGAAGTCAGAAGTATGTATGTAAACAGGACAGTCTAATCTTGCTTACTCTTGATTTTTACCATTGATTATTCGGAATATCAATTTTAAGCCTTTTTCCTGACATCCCAGACACAAAGGCTGTAGAATACAACAAGGTAAGTGTTGAAAAAAAACAAAGTCTAGAGACATCGCAAAAGCGAGAATACAGAATAACAACGACAAAATAAAGTCAAGAGTCAGCCGCGACGCACAGATTTCAGAATTAAGGCACTTAAAGTGTTAATAGAACTGGGAGTGACATCTAGTGTTCTGGACACAAAAGTGGTTTTCTTGCTTGTAAAGCTTTGAGAAACATTTACGACGTATGCTGGGATGGAATATGTTTCTACTAAGGGACCGACCATTTAACCTGAAGGGGGGGGGNCCCCCCCCCCCCCCCCCTTCAAGTTAAATGGTTGGTCCCTAAAGAGCGGGAAATTCATAATAGGAAATTGGAAGTCATCTCTCTAGTTTTGTTTATGTCATGATAAATTAAAGCAAAATTTTGTGCATTTTTGGAAAGATTTAAATGTAAACTAATCCAGTCTATATACTTATCTCAGCGAAAAGTATTGAAGGTGCAATTTTAATATGATAGGAATAATTCATTTCTTTTTCAATGTAAATTCAAGGTTAACTGCAGCATTTAAAATTGTACAATGTAGATAAAAGTGCTTATTATTGTGTAGATTTAAAAGTTTTTAATTTTATTATCAACTTTAAATAATATTATGAATGATTTTATAAATCGGACTTAGTACTAATAAACTGTCTTTGTATTATGGAGGACAACGTACAGAATTCGTCGTTCGAATCAAGTAACAACTATACAAATCTTCGCAAAAATGTTTTATTTTCTCTGATCCCCGGGTTAAACAAGCAAAATACATGTACTACAAACAGACCGGAACGTTTGATTACATTAAGTCAGTTATTTACCTTGCTTTAAACGACAAAACATTAATTTTAAGGTCTTTTTTTCGTCTATTGGAAGTTAACTATTAAATTGCAGTGCACTACTTGTTGCTTTAAATCAGTAAACTACTTGTTTATTAAAAACGACTAAGGAGTACATATATGGTTACATCTACAAAAATTAACCGACTCGGGTTAAACAGTCAAAAAAATTTATAACACCGGTGTTCATTTATTTTTTAAACCAAAATGAGGAAAAAATCTCTTTAAAATGGTGATTAACAATCAAAGCATATCTGTAAATGGAAGTGAAATGTTGATTTCAGAGGAAGATGGAGAAGTTCCGTATGACCATGTCGGTGCTATGCAATTTATTATAGCAGTAATTGTAGTTTATAGTGGAGCTGTCACAGCTTTGTTCGTTTTGCGCATATTTAGTACAAAACTTCCGGATAAATACGAACAGGACAATGAAACCGATGAATTCCTGAAAACTATGCCAAAAATACGGATTATGTTAGACAAGGAAAAGAAACTGCGCACAATCGAACAATTAGAAAAATATCATAATTTGCGGCAAGGTAAGGAGGAAAAAAATGCTATCTTGTTTGGACAGTCGTTGATGCCACTGTTGGCTTTGCCGATGGCGCTGGCTAATAACACGATTTTGGACGACAAAAGTATACAAATATCTGACATAAATGTCGAAAATAATAATAACAGACCCAATATAATGGATATTTGAATGATAAAGGTTTTTCATCCATCTGTTAATGGTATGCAGATAATGCCTTTTTTTATTATGGAGAACATTTTTGTATTATAATCTCAGCAAGATATTACCTGTTGATTATAGTAATTGTTTAGAAATGCACAGAATAAGAAAACAGTAAACAATGACAGCAAGTAGTACGGGACATTTGAATTGTGTTCATTCCGGACACAGTTCTATTTTTATATGTAAAAAATCAATCTATCACTACATTGAGAGGGATTCACTAATTAATGAATACTGTTGAGCTAAGGGCGATTTATATTTAATCCATTTGTGGCGCTTCAAGTGAATTTTGTTTTCGTCAATTAAATTTTAGTTAAAGAATTGTAATATAAAAAAAAATTAAAAATGCACCTCAATTTTATAAATAGTTTGTTTTTATGTTGTACATTGTATCTATCTATTTCAATAGGTTTAGAGGTTGCACTAAGGTAAACAAAAACAATTCACAAATCACGCCTCTTTTTGGGAGAATATACACATGAATATTAATGTGCAGTACATAGCGAATAATACATGGCAAAATCCGTATCACATGCCGTATCATCCCTCGACCAATATCAGCCCCCGGGCCAGAGGCCCTCATGCTGATATAATGTAACTCGTGATGATACGGCATGTGATACGGATTTTGCCATGTATTATACAGTTTATCATATATTTAAACAGAGGACTACTAATTCGAAATATACTGTCAAAAATTGAAATCAGTAAGAGAAAATGCGTGTATTATTTCAAAATGGGCGGAAAGGACTAGAAGTTTTGGACTAAATGTAACATGTAAAGGAAAAAGGTTAGCTAGATTTCTTAACTGACCCTCACAAAACGATTTCACCCCAAACAAATCTTTGTTATCCCCCCCTAAAAAAATTTTGCCCCCGAAATTTTTTTTGATAAGAAAAAGTAAATTTGAAAAAAAAAATTCGAAAATAGGTATGTGATAAAGGGTAAGCCATGCGATAAAGGGTATGCGATCAAGGGTAAGCCATGCGATAAAGGGTATGACGTCATAGTGTGAATACGGAATGAACGTCCTGCACTTTATCACATATTCAAAACGTCTGTTTAAAATTACTAAACATATGATAAATACAAATAATGGTTGCCATGGAATTAAAGCATATTTTATTTTATAGGGATGTTATAAGAGAATATAAAAATGAGGACCATGCAGAGATGGTTATTTATTTGAACAAAGATTCTAGCTGCCAAATAGTCAATGGAGCAGGGATAGAATTTTTGCTTAGAAATTTGTACGTTCCTGAAAGGTCAATATTTGGGAGTATATAAAGTGAGGAAATATGCCGCACAGCCCAATTTTTTATTCTTGAAAAAAGTGGTACATGTCATTTTTTTTAAAGAAATATAAGAATCTTTATGAAACTTCCTAATTTCTGAGTGTCAGTATTTGTTGATCAGGAAGTTCTTATAGGAATTTACATTGTGGCTATTCACTAGAGTCCAACCTGGAGATCCAGTACTCCTTCTTACTGGTAAACAAAGTGAGAACCGAACCGTCAATCCGAGTAACCGAGGCGATCGTTCACGAGAGTTCTCATCCCGAAAGTCCCGTATTGATTTATCTTTATTGTTTAAATTTTTATATATCCTTCAGCTAATAATAAAATGAAAGTTTATTCATTTACATCCACAGTTTTACACACCTGTGTATTTTTACATTGGTATGTAAAATTGTACTGGTGTGCAATTACTGCATGTAAACGCAACTGCATAATTACAAAGGGTATTAATTTGCATGCGGTCAGCGGCAAGTATGAATATATATTTGCACATGTGTAAATTTACATGGTATGCATTTCGAGCATGTAAATGCGATCTAAAATATGCACACTGTGCAAAATACTGTTTCTGTCTATGAAACAGAAGAAAGGGCGTGCAATTTGATTGAAGGCATGAGATTGCTGCACACATAATCAACTGTTCTCCCTTTAAAATTAATACTTCATGACGGTTTTGCTAGATTTTGCGGTTTTTTTGCTATTTTTTTTTTGCTATTATAGGAGAAGCTGGACTCGGATTAAAAAAATAAAAGAAAATACAATGCAACCTAATGTACTTACTGTTTTTTTTTAGGGTTCACACTGTTAGTACATTAGTTTTTGTGTTGTATTTGTAGTATTTTATGAGCATGCCGTGCCTTTTGTCTTCTGGTGTTCTTGCTTTTGCCTTGTCTCTGGACATTGATTTATGTAATTTTGTGCTTTGTTCCTTCGGTATCTTCTGTCGTTGTTTTCTATCATTCTACAAATTTCAAAGGCCAATTGAAACTTTTGTTTTTTTACATGTTTTTTTACCATTTTCTCTTCTGGTAATTAGTTTTTAAGACCAAAATACACACCTCAGATTGAATGCATGTAAATGCATTGCAAAATACTTTTGCATACTGGTGTAGTTTTGCACACGTGTAAATTTACGTGCTGGTGTAAATCTTGTGCATGTAAATAAACTTGTTTCTAAAATTGTTTTAGTTAAACCAACATTTCTCTTTTATGTTTTTAATATTTTACACATTTGTTTTTACTTGTATAAAACTATAAGGTTTTATATTGATGTATTTTTGAAATTTTACACTTGATTTCTATTGAATCTTTTTATATTTTTATTCTCTTATAGAAATATAATAATGCCAAATTGAAGTTTGACAAATTTATATCATTACGCAATTAGTCCATTTTGACGCCGACCAAACTTTTCGATCAGTTGCTCAATATACCCAGTGTAATGAATTCAGACTTTTTAACAATATTTAGAAAATAAGACAATGTCGAGTTCATGTACATAGCACAAAGTTTCCTCAAATTGTATGGTAAGGTTCGGCTATCGAAAAACACTTTTCCTATTCTTCTGCATCTTAAAGACATCATGATGCCCCCACACAATGAGAAAAAACTTGTACTTCATAGTAAGAGCAACCGACTCTTACCACAGGTACTTGCTGTATGTCAACAACCCTGGTTTCGAGCGCCATAAAAGGCGGTTAAACCCACAATTTCTTTTGCAATGCTTCTACCAAAACAACGGCAGTAGAATACTGAAGGAACAAAGCACAATATTACATAAATCAAAGTCCAGAGACAAGGCAAAATCAAGAACACCATAAGACGGAAGACCATAGACAAACACACAACGACTACATATACAACACAAAAAACTAAAGCACTAACAGTGTGAACTCTCAAACAGGTGCTCCGGAAGGGTAAGCATGTCTACCAAGTCAGGACCGCTGCAGTCTGTAATTTTTCCGGTGGATTTCCATCTCCTTTGTCTTTTTGTCTTTTGTAGTTTAGCTCTCGACAATTCTCTCCGGTAATTCTGTTATAACCCCTTTTTATTAATGTCCCTTTTCTCAATTGATGTTGGGGTGTCAATACACATTAAATTGTCAGGCAAATTACCGTGATAAACACAGTCAAGGGACCAATACAACATATACTGTAAACAGAAGACTTTGGGAATTTGGCGGCAGATTAATTTTTCATTTGGGGATGAGGCACAAAAATTATTCTTGCAAATATTTGACGCAATGTGCGATTTAGAAGCTCGTCCGACAACCACAAATTTAAGACTGCACGAAACTTCTTTAATATTTTGAAAAAAGCGAAAAAATAAGAATGTGGTTTATAGAAAACTATGACAGGGCACTCCTATATAGAACGATAGCTATGCAAATGAAATCGGGTTGCGGTTTGAGCTTGATGAAAAAGGAAATATTTACAGTGTATTTATTTGATAAATTCTTACATGAAAACAAGTACAACGGAAGAAATATAAAAATCATACACCTCTTGCAAGGGGAATATTTCTAACTCGCTCAACACTGCACTACACATATTACTAGATCCTTTTCCTGTAAATTAAGTAAGTACTTTATTTGCATAAATAAACCCTGAGTTCTAAAGCCATTTTGTCTCTTTTCTGCGGCCCTTTGAAGACATAAATGTTGATGAACTTGGCTCATCCGCACCTATGTCTCTTGTTTTTCAATCATATTTATATATTTTGACATAATATGTGCATATATTTATGATTCTACCTTTTATTACAGTTCGAAAAGAATGTTAAACTGTTCTTTAATTTATGCTTACATAAACTTCCTGACATCACTGTTCAAGGTATTTGGTTTTGATTTTTAACTGTATGAGCTACAGGAATAGTTTTAAAATATTAAACAGTGTTTCCCAAATTATGATGTGCACTTTAGACATTCGTTTGACATAAGCAAATAATAAGAAATTTTCCATGTTAAAACTATGAAACAGCACCATGTTGCCTTCAAAATGAAGAACGACAATAAATGCGTTGTTCCATTCCTTGATTTTTTCACGTGATTGTAGAGTCTTAGTGTCATGTACATTTAATCCATAGCCTGTTATTGTTTACAGTGATAACTCCTATATTTTACCGATAGATTAACAAAGATAAGGGGGCGCTTTATATTTGCCTTAAATGGTCGTTAAGTGCAAAGATTGTCGTCAATATCCTTGTCAATTATAGCTTATTTGTACGATTTGTTTTATCAGTAGATCTGTATCAGTTGGAGGCTTGACAGTCAATTTTCTTTTCCATAAAAATATTCATATTTGTTTCTTTATTTGTCTCATAAACAAATGATGTTCATATACATAGGATTGCTATTACATGGGATAACAAATGTATAATGACTTAAGACGTAAAATGTCAGAAACTGTTTGCACTGAGGAAAAAACGCAAAGATAAGCATGTTATACAATGTACCAGTACGTTGACCCAGATGGAGGATATGACGTAAAACTACAATTTATTGGCTGTTTCAATACACCTACGAAATTAAAATTACAACCGATTCAATACATCTGTCCCTGCCTTGCGTTTGTGAGGTGTATATCTTTTATCAGCTTCTTTGTTCAAGTAAACACATTGTCATCAAATGTTCCAGACACTGTCGCAGTAGAAGGGTAGGTTTTGGTGCACCATAAAACCGGTTTAACCCACCATTTCTTTTTGAAATGCCTGTACCAAGTCAGGACCATTGTGGTTGTCTGTACCAAGTCAGGACCA
>MJUU01000991.1:0-20744 GCA_002080025.1 Modiolus philippinarum
TCTCGTCCGGATGAAGTTGTCCGAAGCGGATCTCAGAGACCATCAGATCTAGAACTTTTAAACTTTGTGGGAGGTTAGCCCCATATATCTAGTTGTGCAAGAGACAAAAATTTTTCAAAAGGGGGATCATTTAGGGTACATTTGGGGGGTTCAAAAAGGGTTGGGGTCGCCAATGTTAAACCTATGGGAAAATGAAATTTTGGATATTTTTAACCAAATTTCTCACTGTATCTCAAAAACTTTTAATGCTAGCTCCATGAAACTTCATAGGAAAGATGTTTGTAATGTAAGGAAGGGTTCTACAGCATTGGAAATTTCAAAATAACTTCGGCTGTCATGGAAACAAAACAAAAAATGGGAATTTTGAGAAAATAGTAGTTTATGCTAATGATTATATTTTGATTACAGCAATACATATCAAATATGATATAAGGGGAACCCCTGCCCAAATTCTTTTTGGAAAGGGTCTGAAATTGGGTGTAATGGACAAAAGAGCACTTTTTTGTCATGGAAACAATTTTTTTTGTAGAAAAATTGAGTTTTCTGATTAAAAAAAGGAATTTTGAGATATATGTATTACATAGGTTATAAGGGGAACCCCTGCTCAAATTTTCTGTGGAAAGAGGTCTGAAATTGGGTTAAATGGACAAAATAGCATTTGGTTGCCATGGAAACAAAACAAGAAACTTATTTTTTTGAAACATCAGGTTTTTTGATAAAAAAGAAGGAATTTTGAGAAATCTGTATATACATAGCTTAAAAGGGGAACCCCTGCCCAATTCTTTTTTTGGACAGAGTCTGAAATTGGGTGTAATGGACAAAAGAGCACTTGTTTGTCATGAAAAAAAAACCATGACCATATTTTTTTGTAGAAAAATTGAGTTTTCTGATAAAAAAAGGGAATTTTGAGAAATATGTATTACCAAGGTTATAAGGGGAACCCCTGCCCAAATTTTCTTTGGAAAAGGTCTGAAATTTGGTTTAATGGATAAAAGAGCATTTGGTTGCCAATTGGAAACAAAACGAGAAACTTATTTTTTTGAAAAATCGGGTTTTTTTTATAAAGAAGAAGGAATTTTGAGAAATATGTATTACATAGCTTAAAAGGGGAACCCCTGCCCAATTTTTTTTTGAAAGAATCTGAAATTTGGTATAATGGACAAAAGAGCACTTGTTTGTCATGAAAACAAAACCATGAACATATTTTTTTGTAGAAAATTGAGTTTTCTGATAAAAAATGGAATTTTGAGAAATATGTATTACCAAGGTTCTAAGGGAACCCCCTGCCCAAATTTTCTTTAAAAAGAGGTCTGAAATTTGGTTTAATGGATAAAAGAGCATTTGGTTGCCATGGAAACAAAACCAGAAACTTATTTTTTTTGAAAAATCAGGTTTTCTGATAAAAAGAAGGAATTTTGAGAAATATGTATTACATAGCTTATAAGGAGAACCCCTGCCCAATTTTTTGGGGGGAAAGGGTCTGAAATTGGGTGTTATGGACAAATGAGCACTTGTTTGCCATGGAAACAAAAACAGAAACATATTTTTTTGGTTAAAAAATTGAGTTTTCTGATAAAAAAAAAGAAATTTCGAGAAATATGGATTACATAGGTTATAAGGGACACCCCTGCCCAAATTTTCTTTGAAAAGAGGTCTGAAATAGGGTGTAATTGACAAAAGAGCATTTGGTTGCCATGGAAACAAAACCAGAAACTTATTATTTTTTTGAAAAATCGGGTTTTATGATAAAAAAAGAAGGAATTTTGAGAAATATGTATTACATAGCTTATAAGGGGAACTCCTGCCCAATTTTTTTTGGAAAGAGTCTGAAATTGGGTGTAATGGACAAAAGAGCACTTGTTTGTCATGAAAACAAAACCATAAACATATTTTTTTGTAGAAAAATTGAGTTTTCTGATAAAAAATAGGAATTTTGAGAAATATGTATTACATAGGTTATAAGCGGAACCCCTGCCGAAATTTTTTTTTTGAGGGAGTCTCGTAATGCCTTGAAATCCGATATGGGAGTTCGTTTGGGAGACTTTTGTGTTTCACTTTTTATTATTATTATTATTCCTCAATGATTTTCAAACATTGTCCAAACATTTTCTCAGAGATGGATGGACCAAACTTTATGAAACTTGGTTCCATTGTAGATACCAACCTCAAGATGTGCAGGAATGTCTAAAAATTTCCAAAATGACCACGGTCATTGGTCACTTTGAATTTTGACCTCAAACCTTCTTATTGGTATAACTCAGAAACCGTAAAAGATAGCTGATTAAATGTATGACAAAAATGTTTGTGTGGTCATGACCGACATTTGTTACATTTGGACCGAAACTCTACGATGAACCGTTCATGAGTTATGCCTTGAAAATTTCATCATATCTTTAAACATGATTTTTCTCAAAAAACGGTAAGAGATAGAAACCTGAAACCTTTTCCATTCAACTTAGGTGATATGTGTTGCATTTAGAAATGCAAAGGTCAAAGGTCATTGGTCACTTTGAACTTTGACCCTAGATCTTGTCATTGGATTAAATCATAAACCGTAATAGATAGCTGATAAGATGTAATTGCAAAAATGTGTGTCTTGTTGAATTCTATATTTGTTACATGGGTTCAAAATTATTGGCCCAACCATTTTGGACCTATTGACCAAAAACCGATTTTGATGTCCGATTTTGGGTTTTTTTGCTTATAGCTCAAATACTATTGAAGATACAAAAATACATTCAACATACAAAATGTTCAGGAAGACGGGATCTTCAAAATGAGGTCAAAGTCAAAGGTCAAGGTCACACCCGCATAACTTTATTTCATGTTAAAGTATCAATCAATATACATATTAAGCTTGGAATGTTGGTTTCATCGATGACTCAATAACGAAAACATTATGACGCAACTTTCTTTCTGACCTGTGAATCAAAACACTAATAGCACTGATAGACGAAAACATGACGAGTTTAAGAATTAGTAATGAAAACATATATTTCAGAACACATTATTACAATCATTTCTAATAAATATAAACACAACATTTTTTCAAAGAGCAATCGATCATGGAATCTGGTTTGGGTGACTTGTGATTGCATGCAAACATATCATCACTCGTTATTATTATTATTCCGCCTCAAAAATCATCTTGTCCAACTAAATTCTCAGAGATCACTTACCAAATCATAATCATAGGATTATACGGATACGGATTTATATAAGATCCTGTGTCTTGTTTCCGAATCCTCTTAATTAATTTGTAACCTTATTTCTGTATTGTGTGTTATCATATTGTATAGATGATTGACAAATTAATTAATAAAATATGTTTACAATAAATCATAATCAAACTTCACAGGTAGATAGATCACCACCCAAAGATGTGCACTTGGGTGTTGAAATTTTCCAAATGAACAACATCATTGGTCACTTTGAACTTTGACCCCAAATCTTATTATCGGATTAACTCGGAGACTGTAACAGATAGTTAATACAATGTAATGACAAAATTGTTAGTTAGGTCATGCCCGATATTTAGACCGAAACTCTGTGGTCAACCGTTCAGGAGTTATGACCCTTGAAAATTTCATCATAACTTTTAAGTAGGTTTTTCTCGAAAACGGTAAGAGATAGAAACCTGAAACCTTTTCCATTCATCTTAGGTGATATGTGTTACATTTAAAAATGCCAAGGTCAAAGGTTATTGGTCACTTTGAAATTTGACCCTTGATCTTGTCATTGGTTTAACTCATAAACTATAATAGATAGCTGATAACATGTAATAGCAAAAATGTGTATCTTGTTAAGATCTACATTTGTTACATAGGGTCCAAAGTCATTGGACCAACCGTTTTGGGCCTATGGACCAAAACCCGATTTTTGATGTCTGATTTCGGGTTTTTTGCTTACAGCTCAAATACCATTGAAGATACAAAGAGACATTCATACAAAAAATGTTAAGGAAGATGTGACCTTCAAAAGGAGGTCAAGGTCAAAGTTCAAGGTCATGGCCAAAAACTTTATTTCACATAAAAGAATCAATAAATGTACATATTAAGTTTAAACTGTTGATCAATGATGAGAATATTATGACGATCTTCCGGGAAAGACCTGGAAATTGTTTTTGAACAATTGACGTAATAGTTTTCTCAAAAATGGGTGGTCAAAATTAAATGGAACTGATATGTATTTCAATGTAATTTAAAATTTTGATATAATTACACACAATGGAGGAAGTGCCTTACTTCATAATATATAAATAGAAATGATTTTTCTGATGCAACCACAAAGTGTGTACAGGTTAATAAAAATGCTGATATAACTGATAGACAGAATCATGACGAGTTTAAAGTCTTAATTCTTAAATCGAGGACGCATTGTTCTTTCAGAGAACATTTAAGAATTAATTCTGGTTGGGCGACTTCTGTGTTTGCTTGCAAACACATTATCACTTGTTATTTTTCATTATTCCTTCTTTCTTTCTTCCACATATTTTGTCCGGCTATTTTCTCAAAGATGCCTGGACAGAATTCATTCATACTTGGTACAAAGTTGGACCACCATGAGAAGATGTGCATGCACCGGCAAAAATTTTCAAAATGGCCGCCATTTCCAAGTTGGCTGCCGAAATACGTCAAAATTTCAACTTTGTCGGATTTCAACGAACATTGATTTCTAGGTAGATTTTGACGCTGCGAGCAAGATGGAATCATCACATTGGCTGCTAGGGGGCGACATCAGCTATTGCTTGCAATTGCAAATCTAGTTTATGTTTGTCTTTCGTTTTGATTTTTGTTTTACAGTGTAGTTCGCTTATAGATTGTGGCATGTGATTGTAGTTCCCGGGCATTGTAGGTGTTTACTGTTATTCTGTTTTTGTAATCTCTATTTTCAAGACTGAAATATTAACCATAGCTTCTAAAAATTCATTGAGTTATTACCGGATATTTCCTTTTTGTGGAAGTTTTGTGCCTACTTTGTCTTTTTTCCCGCTGGAGTTCAACTTCTGGCAATACTGTGTCGTAATTTCATTACCCTGATTGACATTCCAAGTAAATGAAATTTGAAAAGGTGGGGATAGTAAATAAATTACCCAATAACTGCAAATCTTTGAGACTTTTAGCGTTTAAACTGATTAGTTTTACCGAATTTAACATTTGATACTCTTAACAAATACTTTTTGTATGCAAGGGAACACATTGGGATATATGCAAAGCTCATTGAAGACCTCATGGTGACTTTAAGATGAACAACAACGATAAAAGCGTTTTCCAATTCTATCAGCTTTTACACGTTTTCGGTCAATTTGACTTCCAAATGTTTTGTTTTTATGTCAAGTGATCAGACATAAGTTGTCGAAATGCACATAAGAAGAAAATAACTTCGGACAATAACTTCGGTATTTTTGTGATTTACTTCAAACCATCAACTAGATTGGACATGTTAACATCATTTACATTGGTCATGTAGTTATACGAAATCAAAAAGTATTTGTTAATAATTCTAATATAATTTGCATATAGAAATACGCTGACATGATTGGCTGCAGTTGCTTCCGGTAGCAATTTCTGAAGTCGTTTATTTTTCGATAGACGTCGTTGACCGAACTACATTTAATATCACCTTATAGATTCATAAGCGAAAACAATCAAATAGAATATATTTATATATTTATTAAGAACTACCCCTTTACAACGGGGGCAAACGACAGTGGGGTACCATCGTTTGCGTCTAAGTACATATTTACAAATACAAGAGTGCCATTCGGTTACGCCGATAAAAATGATCGTGAGGGATTTGTAACGACGGTTCAGTCTTGAGACTGGATCGTGAGGGATTTGTAACGACGGTTCAGTCTTGAGACTGGATCGTGAGGGATTTGGTGACACTATTGTGAGGGATTACATTGACAATTATTTTGAAAAAACTTGATGTTTTGAAAAAGTAGGGAACTTACCGGAAAAAAAGAAATGTGTCTGTCAAAATGATTATTATCAGACTATCGCTTAGGACAAAAAATATTTTATGTTTTATTTATATGTGTTATGGTCTCATGTTCATTTACTCCATATCCTTTCGTAAAATATTTAAATGTACAACATGCTGCTCAGAATTTCAAAAGGCGACGTTGATCCTTACAGACTTTTTGAAGATTCATAGCACTTTTCTGGCTCTTTTTGGAAAAATGTCTTTGCTCGGTGTTCAAATTTCTGCTACAAAGTATATTATTTATATAATGCTTACTAATGATGGGTTTGCTTTTTGTAAACGATATAAATACACAAAATATGATTTTGTGCATTTTCATCCAAAAATGATCGTGGGGGATGAGGTGACGAAATTTATGATCGTGAAGGATTCAGCTTAACCATAATTGTAAGAAGAGGAATGTGTATGTGGCATGTAATTATAATTATAATTTTCAGCCATTGTAGGTGTTTCCTGTTGTCCCTTTCATTTCATTTTTTCTGTCCTATCCATTTTTGTTTATGCGCGTGTCTTTATTTTTCTTCACTGTGCCGTGCTCATGTTATGTCTTTGTTTCTTTGTTTTTCCAGAAACATATATATATATATATATATATATGTCTCTGGTTTTTCCAATGTTGCCATTGTCCTTGGATTGTTTGTTTAAGACTGACGGTTGGCTTCTCACTTATCATATTCAGCTTCAGCAATATTACGGTGATATAAAAAAAACACATTAAACAATGGTAAGATGCTAATTTTAAGTATTTTCAAAAGTGCAGTAGTGTTTATTATTGCATTATTCTTGTTATATGAATATGTTTATTCACTATAGGCTTTTTCAAAAAATCATTTGGTCCGCTGTTCGGTTTAGGTATTTAGATACAATGAAACAGTTCTTGTTATCAACCCAACACGGCAAGTGTTGTTCATCCTGAACAAAGTTCATAGTACTGTTCATAAATAGATTACTATGTCATTGTTTACTGTGACACTGCAGTTGTGCATTGTTATCCAACCGTACGAGTGATAACCGGTAGCGCAGAGTATTTGTTCCTCCATTTGATGGGAGAGTCCAAATCCAGGAAAAGATAACACCACTTTTTTGAACGGGCTATTGTCTCAAATTGTCGGATTCCTTAATTTGTGACGTTTTCGTCCATGGTCTAAAAAGATTTAAACTTAATGTCTCCAATTAATTCAAATGAAATTCGATTGACCTAGAATACTGGAAAAGGTCTTAAAAGGACCCGCATAACACACTTTTAACTGAGAAAAAATGTTTATCAGCATTTCATTGAAATTTGTGATTAATGTATGCTCTATATACATTTTAGTTATGGAGTAAGGGGACTACCATTTTTATTTTCAAGGGGGGGGGGGACTTTGGCGATTTTGTAAATAAATAATTTAATCTTAGTGCCAGTGAAAATAAATATTCTTATCCTGCTTGTCATGAAAATAAATAATTTAATTTTTAATCTTAAGAATATTTTTTTTTTGTTGCAAATGCAAAGAAAAAAATTGATGTTACATTAGTGAAAATAAATAATTTGTCCGAGATTTTTATGAAAATAAATAATTTTTTTTAACAAAATCGCCCAAGCCTCCCCTGAAAATCAAATTGTCGTCCTCTAATTGTGCTTCAGGGAATTTCTCATATGGATGCACTAGCATATCTTAAATTTTGACCTTGTTATTATCTTTTTAATATCACATTATTATTCTGACCACATGTTTGTTGTGCCCACATCTCATGGTTTTATTATGCCAAGTTTTCTTACTTTTGACTCAATGAGTGCCCTGTGTTTGTTTAAGCGTTGTGATTGTCTTCTGTTATTCTTTTGTCGGGCAACGGATGACAGCGATTGTACACTTTGCCAGTTAATTATATGTTTGTTGACAACACCGCATTGAATGATAAGCATGCCTGTATCGTTTCTCGACAATTAGCAATGAATTCCACTCAAGCGTTGCTAAATGCCGTCTTGAACTTACTATGAGGTTTTAAGCAAAGCTCAATGTTGAAGGCCTTATGGTTATTATTAAGATGAAAAACAACAATAAAGGCTTTGTTCCATTGCTTTATATTAACATGTATTTGTAGGTGTTTGTCTCATATGCATTTACTCCGTATCCCTTCATCTCTTATTTTAGGTCTCAATTTTATTTTTCTTAAGGCACACCAACCTTCCTTGGATAGAAAATTACAAATAAAATCAACATTTATATCTAAATATCTTATTTTTATTAGGCTTAAACACGTAAGTCTTTGAGCAGTTAAGGTAGTTCGAGCCTAATAAAAATCTCAGACAGAAATTTTTTTATTTCAAGATGTTTTGTAGCTCTTAACTCGTATGTTCCAAAAATAAAATAAAAGATATATGTCACCGGTCATCTTTTCCTGACATCAGACTTCGAAAATCTGGCCAAATTCAGTATTTTTCAACTATATTTACAAAGAGTATATAGGAAATTGTCAGAACTTGCTTATTATTTAGCTTTCACATAAAAAAATTACCAGAAAGATTTTTTTATCTTTTTTTTATTTCAGAGATATAAACTTCAGCTACATGATGAGTAAAGAAATTATTATGTCACCGTTTGATTAACAGAGATATTTTACATAGTAAACGAAATAGACAATTTTTACGGGATAGGGGGGCTAATTCGCGGGAAAGTGTATGCCAATCTATTATATTATGACGTCTTAATGAAAAGGCCAATGAAGGAATATTCCGGCTTGAAAATCAAGTCAATTCCGCATCCGACTCGTGTTTCGCAAATCGAATGCGCCGTGTAGTAGTGTCGATCTACCTTAAGTGTAAAATGAAATAACATTTGATATTAAAACAGGAAGAAGACACTAGTTTCTAAAAATGGTCATGAAAATAGTAAACAAAAACACGTGTGCACAAAAGTAACCCCGAGTCTTCACATTTTTAGTCGAACTCTAAGGTTATGGTAGGTAATATTCTTGATAAACTACATTCAGTCTGCATATGAGGAAAAACGTTAGAGAAATCATGCACATCAATAGAGTAGCAACCTAGAGTCTTAAATTTTAAATTTAATCAACCACCCTGACACTCGGCTAAATTATACCTAATATTGAAGGAAATGATATGACGCTTTGGTTTTGACTGGTCGTAAACGTGAAATATGATGCAAATGTTTAGAATCTGAGGTCAAAGGTCAAATTCTCAAAATCTACTTTTTTGTATATTTCAAACGTTTCAAAGCATATCTCAAAATATTCTCAAATGATTGCTTTTATTATCATTGATTTTGTCTCTCAGGTGTTTTATGATAGAAATAAAAGCAAAAATCAAGAACAATTACCCCTTCGCAATGTGAATTACGTCCCTTTTCTCCAATGAGGAAAATTTCCACTTTTTGGGATTTCAAAGCAAAATTCATTGCCAAATATAAGTAATATGACAAAAATAAGTAATTTACATTCCTTTAATGAGTATTTATAAATTTTTTGACAACCTAAAATATGAATACTGACATTTGTGACCAAAATATAGTCCAATGAAAATACCTTGTTAAAATAACTAATTTTTTAAAAACTATTTTATAAAATAAAATGTGTAAACAAATAATATACAATTGACATAAAGAACTCAAAGCATATACACAGAAGTAATTGTTAGCAATTTGAAACAAGAAATAATATGAGCATAGCTCACCTAAATGATACCCCCGCCCCACATTGGATACTTGAAAAGAAAAGTCAATGTTTTGATGTTAAACCCCCAAAATTGTTAAATCAAATCTAAAGCAGGAGGTGCACGAAAGAAAAGATTGTCTAAGAGTTTAATTAAATCCGTCCATTAGTTTAGGAGGGGTTGCGGATAGTATACCATCACCCACCTTCAAATTATGCATGGTAAAGTTATGCATGCAATGAGACACCTCAAATATTGAGCAGTTTAAAAAAAAGTGAACTAGGCCATCATGTGATAAAGACTCTCTTAAAGTTTCATCAAATTCTCTTCATTTATTTAAAAACTGGTCATCAGATTTTCTTCAAAATTGCAGGGCGGGTAGATCTTGCCATGGTAATCACTTTTCCTCCATATACTTATAGATTTTTGATATCTGTAACGGTTTTCGAGTTATTTGCCAAAAAAACAGCAATTTACCCCTATGTGCTATTTTTAGTAACGGCAGCCATGTTGTTTGGTCCTCGGACTCATCGGACATAATTTTGAAACAGGATACCCTAATAATGATACAGGTCAAGCTTGGTTAAAATTGGTTCAGTGGTTTCAGAGGAGAAGATTTTTGAAAAAGTTTACGACGGACGCACGGACGGACGACGGACGCCAATTGATGGCAATAGCTCACCTGACTCTTCGGGTCTGGTGAGTTAAAAAGTAGATTTTGAGAATTTGACCTTTGACCTTAGATAAACATTTGCACCATATATTTCACGTTTACGACCAGTCAAAACCAAAGCGTCATATCATTTCCTTTAATATTAGGTATAATTTAGCCATGTGTCATGCTGGTAGCTCCAAAATAAGCTAGATATTCACGACAGGTTCCTGCACTACAATAGGAAGAAAAATAAAAAAATGGCCTTGTACAGAATTACAATTTATTGTAATTTACTGTTTACTCAGTTGTGTTCTGTGCTTTGCCTAGACTGGAAATATTTCTAATGTGTATTTAATCCATATTCTTCTCTCACTCTGTTTTAATTATCCGGTGAAAAATAATTCGAAATATAAAGACAAAAATTCCAATATCAATTCTATAGTCGACATCATGAACTTGTTGATCACTTTGGTATATCCGTGTGACAGATGTGCACAGACCATCCCCTTTGACAGTTTGATTTGTTACTTCTAAGTTTACCGAATTTGACTTCTACCGGATGTGACATGTTCAACACAGAATTAGCAGGAGATGCTTACTCTACCAGTCACCTGGCTTCGGTATCATGAACTGTCTTATGCTTAATGTTCTAACTTAAATTTTTTGCAAAATAGAATTTTTTCTTGATTTGGGGATTATCATAATCTTAGAACGGCTAATATAGATACGAAGCTATTGTCATGGAAAGGAAGGCTAGCAGTCTAAATTTCATGGCCCCGAGGCCTGGTCTCAACCTTAGTTTTAATTTGGGTACACGTGTTGTACAGATATTTGTATCTTCATTTTTCTTTTTTCTTTTTTTGGTTGTCTTTTTAGTACTTATTTTGCTATGTTTTTGGACTAATCTCTTGGATTGACGGTTTGGTTGCCCACTTACTTCAAAGAAGGTACCTTTTTGTTGCTTTGATGATTTAAAAAAAAAATAAATAGCTGATTTTAAGTAACTGATCTTTTTAATTACAAACCAAACATCATTTTTTCTCTTTTTTAGCTTACCTGGCCTAAAAGGCCAAGTGAGCTTTTGCCATCACTTTGCGTCCGTCGTCCGTCCGTCAACAATTTCATAATCTTTCAAAAATCTTCTCCTCTGAAACTGCTGGGCGAATTGTAAGCAAACTTGGCCTGAATCATCACCAGGGTATGCAGTTTCAAAATTGTGTTCGATTAGTCCGAGGGTCAAACAACATGGCTGCTGTTACTAAAAATAGAACATAGGGGTAAATTGCTGTATTTTGCAAATAACTCGATAACCGTTACAGATATAAAAAAATCTGACATCGGGTAAAAATGATCAGCATAGCAAGATCTACCCGCCCTGCAATTTTGAAGAAAATCTGAAAACCCGTCTTGGAGTTATTGCCCTTTTTCCGTAAAATTTTCAAAATTTTAATTTATTTTATTTTTATTTGAAAAACCATAACAGATAGAGGTCAACTTTAAATTGCAAAAATGTTCAGCATATCAAGATCTACCCACCCTGAAATTTTGAAGAAAATCCATAAACCCTTGTAGGAGTTATTGCCCTTTTTTCACCGAATTTTAAAAATTTTCGTATATTTCATCTTTTATTTCCAAAACTATAGAAGATGAAAGTTAAGTGTAAATTAATGAAATGTTTGCCATGCTGTGGCGACTTCAAAACTGATGTTGAAAATTGTTCCTTGACCGCTATTTTCAAAATGGCCGCCAAAAAAATTCAACATTGTCCGATTTCAATGAAATTTGGTTTCCAAATAGATATCGATGTTGCGACTTCAAAACCGGTGTTGAAAATTGTTTGTTGACAGCCATTTTCAAAATGGCCACCAAAAAAAGGCGGGAAAATTCAACAATGTCCGATTTCAACGACATTTGGTTTCCAAATCGGTCTTGATGTCATAACTTCAAAACTGATGTTAAAAATTGTTTGTTGACAGCCATTTTCAAAATGGCCGCCAAAAAAGGCGGGAAAATTCAACATTGTCCGATTTCAATGAAATTTGTTTTCCAAATAGATATTGATGTTGCGACTTCAAAACCGGTGTTGAAAATTGTTTGTTGGCTGCCATTTTCAAAATGGCCACCAAAAAGGCGGGAAAATTCAACAATGTCCGATTTCAATGACATTTGGTTTCCAAATCGGTCTTGATGTCATAACTTCAAAACTAATGTTAAAAATTGTTTGTTGAAAGCCATTTTCAAAATGGCCGCCAAAAAGGCAGGAAAATTCAACATTGTCCGATTTCAATGACATTTAGTTTCCAAGTAGATATTGATGTTGCGACTTCAATACCGATGTTGAAAAATGTTTGTTGACAGCCATTAACAAAATGACATCTCGACTTCAAAACTGGTGTCGAAAGTGGTCCTTAGCAAGAACGTTTTTGTCAAAAAAGCCCAACAAAGAAATATAGTAAAACATGATCAGACTTTTAAAACAGTTCAAGATATTGGAGGTGTTTGAGCTACGAAAGTTTGAGAAACTGAAGATCAACTGTATAACTTACAATGTTACCTTGATTGTGGCAACTGAAAGCCAGGTGAGCGATACAGGCTCCTGGGAGCCTCTGGTTTCGTTTAAACAATTTTAATTATGGTAAATTTCTGATCATATAGTCGAGACAACACAAAGTATTGTCTACTGTGAGCGAGAAACTCCTGGGGAAAAGAACGCAACCATCCATTATGATAAATGCATCGACGTTGTGATCATAGATACCTATTAATGGCCCTGGGTGGCCATTTCGAATTAATTCCCCGTCTGCAGAGCAGTGTCAGAGGATATATATATATATGTTCAAAAGGACCGAGGTATTTTGGCGATTGATGAATGCATCTACGTGAATAGATGAAGTCACACGTTGTATTGCAGTAGGCAATAATTAATGTGCAGATAAAATCGTATATATTAGTTACCATAGTGACATATAAAAGGCAAAGGGTTTTTGCTATCCTTACTATAGCAACATATCATACTTGCCGTTTTTAGATTTTCGTGTTTTTAGCTCACCTGGCTATGCCAGGGTGATCTATTGCCATCACTTGGCGTCCGTCGTCCGTCCGTCCGTCCGTCGTCCGTCCGCCGTCCGTCGTCCGTCCGTCATTAGCTCACTTTCAAAAATCTTCACCTCTGAAACCACTGGGTCAAATGGAACCAAACTTTAATTAAATCATCACTAGGGTATCTAGTTTTACATTTCTTATTTTGAATGTCTTAGGTCAAACAACATGGCTGCCGTTACTAAAAATAGAACATAGGGGAAAATTACAGTTTTTGGCAAATAACTCAAAAACCGTTACAGATATAAAAAGTCTGACATGATAAAAATGATCAGCATGAGAAGATCTACCTATGCTGAAATTTTGAAGAAAATCCCGTCTAAGAGTTATTGCCCTTTTTCCGTAGAATTTTCAAAATTTTGATGTTTTTTATTTTTTATTAAAAAAACTATAACAGATAGAGGTAAAGTTTAATTGCAAAAATGTTTAGCATGTTTAGATCTACCCACATGGATATTTTGAAGAAAATTCAAGTACCTATATATGAGTTGGTGGCCCTTTATTGGTCAAATTTTTCGTGATTTTTTACTGTTTGTCCTATATTTCAAAAACGCTTTGAGATAGAGGTCAAGTTTAAATTGCAAAAATGTTCAGCATGTTAAGGACTATATCTTATTGAACACATTCAAGTTTTCCGACTTCTTCCAAGATGGCCGCCAGCGGGGAACTTAGTTTACTATTTGACCTAATGGGAAAATTCATGCAAAGAACTTCTTCTTGAGAACCATCAGATGGATTTGAACCAAACTTGGCATGAATGTTGCTGATGAGGTGCTGAGCAAGTGTTGTAACTTTGGTGCCGATGCGTCATCCAACATGGCCGCCAGCTGGGATCTTAATTTCAACATTGGACCCTATCGGAAAATGCATACAAAGAACTTCTTCTTGAGAACAAATGAATGAATTTGAACCAAACTTGGCATGAATGATGCTTATGAGGTGCTGACCAAGTGTTGCAACTTTGGTGCCAATCCGTCATCAAATATGGCCGCCATCTGGGAACTAAATTTTAACATTGGACCCAATTGTAAAATGCATACAAAGAACTCCTTTTAAAAAATAAAAGTGACAATAAAAGTCCGAATCGATCAAAGGAAGAGACCAGTAAGGAAAATATGTATAACATTCGACTGAATCAGGGGAACACAATCCGACACAGAACATTTTTGGCAAACCGTCATAATCCCGACTTGGAACGGGCATTTTATAAATAAAATGGTGGGTTAAACCAGGTTTATTGATGCATCAACCTCCCGCTAATATGACGACTAACTAAAGCTTCTGTGTGCACAGATTGTGTTAAATGTCAAAGCCATAATATTGTTAGGGCGCACTACACTATTTCAATACGCCAATGTTTGACAGACCTCGAAAATAGTACTATAAAAAATAGTGCTTTTTCATTTGTAGTGACTCCAGCCAATTGATACATGTTATAATCAGCAAGATCATAGAATATTTCTAGGTGAATGACGGAGAGCAAAGAACAGTTAAAAAAACATGATTAAGTTGCATAACAAGCTAGGACGGATCCTGTCAAAACATAGAATTTTTCTCTAATAGGTAACATGTTTTTTGTCGTTCGATGTACAAGCCTAGTCTCATACAGGTAAAATATTTTTGTCGCTCGGTGCAGAAATCACACTACAGTTGCAAAAAGAGAGAAACATCAAGAAAGAGGCCAAAACTTAAACAAAACCGTCTTAATTAAAATTGGAAATAGGAATTGAATATTTATCAATCAAATCTGGATATCGTCCAATAAATTTCTTCAGAAAAACTATTAATCTGGATTTCTCGAAGCCCTGATTTAAAAGTTTACGAATTAAACATCTGTGTCGTTTCAAAAAATCTTGATAGTGACTACATGCTCTAGCGTATCGGATTAATTGAGAAATATATACTCCATACGATGGGGAAGACGGAATATTACTGTCGAGGTGTGGAAAGTTTACAATATCAAAATTGAAATCGTCTCTTTTGTCATAAATTCGTGTGCTGAGGTTGCCACTGTCGTCAAACTCCAAAAGTAAATCTAAAAACGAAACAGAATGGTCAGTGTCTGTAGTCTACTTTATTTCAAGTTCTGGGGGATATATTAATGGAATATAGTCGGCAAAGTTACTATTATTAAGCGACAAGACAACATCAATATATCTGTAAGAGTAATTAAAGGATCTAGCCTCTTTAATTTTATTTTGTTTGACCAAATTTTGCAAAAATTCTGTTTCGTAAGTGAACAAAAACAGGTCGTCTAAGAGAGGAGCACAATTCGTTCCCATTGGAATGCCGACTGTCTGTTGGAATATCTTGCCCCCGAACTGGACAAATATGTTGTCAATGAGAAATTCCAGCATGCTGATCACCTGTTCTTCAGTGTAGTATCGTGTGTTACCCTTTGGTACTTTGTTAGTAAAATATGTAGATGTATATGCTAAGGCTACATATTTAAAGCTCTGTCCTTTTTTGTAAGTAAATGCGTTCTTGATAAGATCAATCAAACGACTTTTCAATTTTGAATGGGGCAGAGTAGTATAGAGTGTAGAAAAATCGCATGTTTTCAACGAGTGGATCTTAGAAAGTGACCGGGTTTTCAAGTTGTTCAGAAGATCTTTAGAATTTTTTAATATCCACATATGATTGATGCTACTACGTGAATAAACAGTGTCACAATATTTTTGCTGGCCTTCTTTCACAGCAGTCAAAATCTTAGTTAGAATAATGGACAGTTCTTTAGTAGAACAATTGGAAGAGCCAACAATGTACCGTTGTTTGTACGGCCACTGAATTGCTTTAACCCATACTTGGCATTGATAATGCTTATGAGATGCTGACTAAGTATTTTTACCTAGGTGCGGATCCGTCATCGTATATGACCCACAGCATTGGACCCTATGGGAAATGCGCGTAGGGATCTTCTAGAGAACTGCTGAATGGATTTAAATCAAACATGGCATGAATGATGCCTGTCAGGTGCTGACAAAGTGTCACCTGCTGTGAACTTAATTTAACAGAAGATCTTCTTCTAGAGAACTGCTGAATAGATTAAAACCAAACTTTGCATACATGATGCTAATGAGAAGCTGACCAAGTGTTGTTTCTTCGGTGCTGATCCATCATCCAATATAGCCTCCAGCAATGAATTAGACCATAAAGGGAAATGCATACAAAGATATAATAGAAAACCACTGAATGGATTCAATTTAAACATTACATAAATGAAAATTGTGAGATTTTGACCAAGTATGTTACTTTGGTGCTGATCAGTCTTACAACATTGCCACCAGTGACAAAACTTAGTTTAACATAGGACCCAATGGGAAATGCGTAAAAAGATCTTCTGCTCTGAAACTGCTTGAACAATTTCAGTAGAATTTTTATATGATAGTCCTTGGTGACCCTCTTCAAGTTTTATGTTAAATAGCTGCCAGCAGGGAACGTAGATTAAAATAGGCCCTAAAAGTTTGGAAACTGCATCCAAAAATTTTCTCTGAAACTGCTTGAACAATTTTAATTCAATTTTATAAAAAGTTTCTGATTTTTATGTACATACACCACCAAAAATGGACCATCAATTTGGAATTAAAGTGCTGCATAGGACCAAGGTGAGCGATACAGGCTCTTGAGAGCCTCTTGTTTGGGGTTTATTTCCTTTTAAATTTAGTTCTTTTTGCTTGCCTTTTTTGTTAGTTTTAGTTTGCCATATATATAAAAAGACCTAACTTATTATATACATATTTGTGGTGTGATTATTTTTACTTGTTTTAACGTTCTAAATCATTTTCCCTTATTTGATACATCCGTTTTAGTTTCTGGTACCTGTTACGCTGTTTATTCCAATATAAGATGCTTGTTCGAACGTCATTATTATTTGCAGACAGAGTTTCAAAATTCATCATATATTAATACATTCACACCCACAAACTTTTTATAATCTTGGCAAGCGGTTTATACTCCCTCACGACCATCCTTCACGATAACGTAATCCGTTGCACTTTTTTAGGAATAATCTTTTTTGCTAGTATTTAGGAAATATATTTTGGGATTCAATTTTGCACACAATATTGTAGTTATGATTACTGTATGAAAATATGAATAGATATAAACCAAGTCTTTACAATCTTGCAAAAATATGCCTAGTCCTTGAAAATGTTGATGACGATGACGCCTTTTGTAAATGTGCAAAAACTGTAGACTTTTAAACTTTTGTTTCGGCACACTTCTATTAATTAAGTTAAACCATTTTGAGAGACATAAATATTTAAGGGAATAACTGCCCTAATAAATAAATATTTTGAAATAAAATGGGACCTTGTAAGATCACCCAATCCCTCACGATCTCTTCTCAATGCTCAACTGCCGTTAAGGATGTACTCTGGTTAGGAGCCAAAATTTTAAAATATTAAACTTTTTTTTCAACCTTGATTTTTGCAATCTTCTTACCTCATAAAATCAATAAATGCAGAAAAATTAATAGGTTGCTGTGCAAATTATTTTGCTACAGATGTTTGAAAGTGACCGATTTTAACACTTTTGCTCATTTTAAAAGCTGTAAATAGAAGGAATGAACAAATTCAACTCCCAAAATTTATATGTTGCTGTTGATATCAGAAAGTTTTGTCCCATTTTCATGCATTTTGGGGAAATTTCAGCATTTCCAGATTTCCCTAAAAATGTAGATTTTCTCAATTTTTTAACAGGTAATGGTTTCAACTTCAATTGTTTTGTGATTTTTTTATTGCAAGAATATGTGACACATTATTTAAAAAAGCAAAAATAAATCTGAAGTGCATATTTGTTTCATAAAATGGCTTTTTTGTTACCCACATCCTATTTTGTGAAAATGTGACACAAATCCATCAGCCAATTAGGACATAAATCTTCAGTTTGTGATTACTCTGAAACTACTTGATAGAAATGAATGATTTTTTGACACAATTTAATGATAACATATGTTGTGTAAATTCAATGCTTTTGTACATAAAATATGAATGATTTTTAAGTTATTCAGAAACGAGATTCCAACGAGACCGAAACATGAGCAGAATACATCCTTAAAATTTTTATCGGTGTAACCGAATGACAGCCTTAAAATGTACATTATGATGCGTGCAAAACAAAAACGTGTGAACGGAATCATATTAATAAGAATTTAATAAATTTTCACCAAATAAAAAGAATTATAAGGATTAAACACCGTTTGAAAGGAATTTATTGAAGTATAAAAGAGACCAAGTCAAACACAAACATATCATAAAAGTCCTTCGGAATTTTACTTGTTTTTGAGTTGATTAGTCCCGTTTATACTGCGATAAATTCCTTCAAAAGCTGTTTCATCCTATAATACAAATAATGTGCAAAGTATGCTATCATCTGAGCGAAAAGTTTAATTTGCTGAGTCATTTTGAAATCGAAATCTTATTTTTGATTTTTGAGTATAATGCATTTTTGACAAAAATAACTAAGCGTTTTTTTTCAAGCCGTTCAACGTTATATACAAAATCTGTTTGGTTACTTGTTCCCTATCAGATTTTTCTAAGGACTAGATTCATTTACCCACAAAATCGGCTGAAAAATTTCAAGTAGAGTAAAACAAAATAAGTAAGGCACTAATGTGTTTGTTAAAGAGTGAAAATCTATTCAAGAGCTTACTTAATTAAAATGTTGTAGATAATCAGGGTAACATAGCAGAAGATAAAAAATCTTAATAAAACGTTAGACAAATAGCTCAATTTTCATATATATTGATTCAAAAGATATAGAACACACTTGTATATAACAAATACTTTGTATATGGACAGTTCTGCCATATTAACTGGTAAAATATTTAAATTGTCGAAAAACGTATTTTTGGCTTCCGGACAGAGAATCTGTCGGAAAACTTCTCAGTTTTAAAAATTCTGTAGGTATGGGGAGTTTTCAATGTCAAACTGACGTCATAGTCATAGTTTGACGCAAATGGCATGCAACTTTTTTTCGTAATTTTCTTGGAAAATAATCGCACACATGATAATCCAATGATGACGAGCCAATTACTCCAAGATTCAAGCTCCATCACTAGTTTGTTATATATAGCATTACGGCTCTTTTGAGGAACTATCGGAATACTGCTGTCGTTGGTACAAATGAGGTGTTTGCAGTTCGAATGTTAATTGTAGACACATCATAGCGTAGGAAAAACCGAGAGCCTAAAATGCTTCCTCGGGGAGTCCTACAGGTAATAATGAGCAGTTCTGACTTAGTTCCATTTACATTTAGAAATTGTTCACATACAGATCAAAAAGATTCTGATGATTTAGTATTACTTACCCAGATTTTCAGACAAAGATATGATGTTTATCAATGCCGAAGGCATTTAAAAGATATATAATCACCATTCAAATAAATAAACCTTTTGATATTCTAAAAGATAAATGAAAGAGGTAATATCTTAAACGTATTGGAATCGATACAGCAAAATCATTTCCAATAAGATGTTTTCCCAGATACATATAGACAGATATTTCAAGAATTTTGGAAGTAATACAAAGAATTACTGGGCTCTCTGGTTAAGTTTTCCTTCAACTAAATCTTCCGCTTTTATAATATCTTTATATAAGTAAGAATTGTTAATGTATACTAATATAGGTAACTTGCTTATTATCTTGCGATGTAATAACTTTAATTTTTTGTCTGATCCCACTGTTAAATGATAATAAAAATACGTTGGATTGAGATTGAACGATAAATGCTCTTTTTTGACAATAAGAGTAGTTTCAACTAAAAAAAAAAGATATGTTTGAATATTTCTATTACAGGACAAAGTCCCCAACTGACACGGTCCCAAAAAACGAGGATTAACAAAACAGTGAACGATCTGAAGATTACTATCAATGGAAAACGTATTGTTCCAGATGAAAAGTTGTTTAAGGTTTAATAATTTTCTTATATAAATTACTTATTTAACCTGATCATAAAATTAATGCAAACATGCAACAAATAGATAAACTCATTATGGAAGAATCAGAGAAGTTCGAACTGATCAGTCCGCAATATCAAAACAATAAGATAATCTCAAGACACAATAGCTCGTATCGTGAATGTCCAGTAAATTAATTGTTAGCAAATAAATTCTACAATTTATTCAATCATTCACAGACAAAATGAATTAAATCATATCAATTTGGGGCATTGTATTAACATTTTTTGTGGTCTATTTCGTCGGTCTTAATTTCGACAGCAGTTTTCTGGTGGAAAGGAAAAAAAAAAACATTAAGGTTCGATTTTGTGAATAGTTGTTACATTTTATATTCTTACATTTTTAAGCCAATGAAAATAAAGTTACTGATATTTCAAGATTGCAGTACCAAA
>MJUU01000992.1:0-17448 GCA_002080025.1 Modiolus philippinarum
TGG
Source organism: Modiolus philippinarum (assembly GCA_002080025.1). Taxonomy (NCBI): domain Eukaryota; kingdom Metazoa; phylum Mollusca; class Bivalvia; order Mytilida; family Modiolidae; genus Modiolus; species Modiolus philippinarum. Next base: position 4 of record MJUU01000992.1, read on the forward strand.
TATGTGACTTCCTTATGATGAGAGCTTTCTAGTGGTACCATATTAGTAGACATTTTGACCTTGACCTTTCCGTGGGGGCAATTTTTGTAAAACTTTAACCTTGCCTCTAGAAGGTAGGCCTTTAGTGGTAGGGTGTTCATATTTGGTATGTGACTTCCTTATGATGAGAGCTTTTTAGTGGTACCATATTTGTAGACATTTTGACCTTGACCTTTCCCTGGGGGCAATTTTTGTAAAAACTTTAACCTTGCCTCTAGAAAGTAGGCTTTTAGTGGTAGGGTGTTCATATTTGGTTTGTAACTTCCTTATGATGACAGCCTTCTTCTGGTACCATACTTGTAGACATGTTGACCTTGACCTTGCCCTGAGGGCAATTTTTTTTAAAACTTTAACTTTGCCTCTAGAATTAAGATGTTTAGTGGTAGGGTGTTCATATTTGTTATGTGAGGTTCTTTTGATGAGAGCTTTCTAATGGTACCATATTTATAGACATTTTGACCTTGACCTTGCCCTGAGGGCAATTTTTTAAAAACTTTAATTTTGCTTTCTAGAATTAAGTTGTTTAGTGATAGGGTGTTTATATTTCATATGTCACTTTCTTGTGAAGAAAGATTTCTTTCGAATTTATTGTGCATTGAGGTTACTGGAATCCCCGGCGAGCTATGTTGTCTTCTGATAACTCTTGTTATCGTATCCGTCGGACTAAGGTCTTTGTATATTATATCGTAGATGTCTTTCTCTTGTGCTTCTCGTAGAAATAATAGACAGAAATAGCCACATAGAACACTTAGTTTGTGTTGGTACTGGATTGTGTTACGTCTGTATTATAGTCAATAAATTCTTGTGGTGGTGAAAGACCATAGCTATCAAAGTAAATATTTCTCTGATTACGAAAGTCCCAACACACCCAGTGAGTCCCTTCCCCACTTGTAGCGTCCAAATCAAGAATACCACACTCATTCTTGTTTGGTCTGATTGGTAGATTGTCCCTACTATAAACCCCTCTGAAAGAGGTAATACGTAGTTTATCAACCCAGTCTAAATATCAAAGTTAGTTAGCGGTTCAAGCGTCTTTTTTTTCGCATGACGTTGGGTCTGGGTACGCTGTCTACTTGAAGTCCTCCAACAGATGGGCGTTCAACTTGTAGTCCTTTCCCCATTAGGCCGGCCAGCAATGGCACTGCCAAACTGGCTAACATACCAAGGAATCCACCGGTCTGTTGTCTTTTTGTGATTCTAAACCAGTTCCTGATTTCTTTTTGAGTGCTGACTGGAATTGCTCTTTCTGTGTTTTTGGTAGGTGGTCAACGTAGGGTTTTTGTAAGAGGGTGGTGATTTTGTTGTGTGGTACGTCTGCTGTTACCCCACTACCAAGCACCTTTTTCACCACGGTTTCAGCTAGAGCGGAGGCCGCTCCGATACCAAGGGCAGGTAATAGTTTGGATGCCACTGTCTTTATGACTAAAGGGCAAGTTTAGCGAGTGCTCCAAGAAAACCTCCATTTTGTGATTGTTTTGTTATTTGTGTCTTTGAAATTCTTATGTGAACCCCAGTACCAGAGGCCTTTGCTTTCTGTGTTTTTTTCATTTGTGTTTGTGTTAGCGCCATAGGAAAGTCCCCTGTTAATTGGTTGTTTGTTAGTCTTAATGTTAGAGAAGATATGTCTTTGTATGCTTTAGCTAGATTCTTTCTCTGACCTTCGGATAAACCAAGACTATAGTTAACGTATTTACTCATTTTTTAATAACTTAGATAATTACTATATCATTTCCAATTGTGTCCAAAATTATATCTTATTCGTTCAGTACAAGGGCAAAAATTCGGTAGGGACCAGCTGGGGGAATGTTCAGTCTGTAATGCAGCGTCAAGGATGTGTTCTCCATACTCACCGATTCGTCTGCCAAAGTCAAATCAAAATAGATTAGTCCGTATAGGGAGCCAAAGTTGATAAGGGTAAGCATGTTCCCGGTGTCATAGTCGTTGCTTGCATTGGGTTTAAAATTACAGGCATCTCTGAAAATTCTGCTGATTTGAGTCGAGCTATATCCCGTTTCCGGGTTAAAGATACCAGTACCAACTTCTAATCTGGCTGTCAGGAGAGTACAAATTATGTTTGCTGCATTTACTTTGAAAGTGTCGAGTAACAGAGGATTTTGGAGTTGGTCTTTGTGTTTTCCATTTCTTTGTAAGAATATGATAACGTGTTTTGGGTGTTTTATTCCTGTTGTAATGCGGAACGACCTTCAACAGATTGACTCGAGCTACTAGTGTGAATGGATTCTCTTAGGTATGTCCACCGCCTCGGTTTCATGTAATTCTGAAGTACGGTCGACAGACCGACAGAATTCAGTTTTAGTCTGGGGATCCAAAATTCAAAGTGTGTAATTACAACTCTACCGTCATCAGCACCATCGGCCTTGAACAGCAAGTAATTGTCGTTGTTTATTTCTACGGTTATTCCCATCTGTGCTGGGGGTAAAAGATTTTGTTCTAGTGATTGGAAGAATGAAAATCTGTTCAGTGGTATTTCTGCTGTTACCTCTGCAAGTGCATTTGTGAGCGCGGTTCTCGCCTTAAACCCTGAATTGTCATCACTAGTTGCAATATTATCCGGGTAAATAAAGCTGTTTTTGCCTAGACTACTCACATATCCGTCTGAAAGTGTGAGTAGCGATTTGACGTGATTTGCAAGTGATAGGTTGTTGCAGTCGTACACTATTTTTCCATTTTGTCTGACTGTCATTTGACTGAGAAAATTGGTTACATCTGAAATAACAGATACTGTGTCATTATCTGGTGCTGTTCCGTCAGCTAGTTTATCTACTTTGAACTTGATCAAAAACTACCCATTGTACCAGTCATAAAACGAAGCCCTATCGTTTATGCTAAATTTGTAATCCGTTTTGACTTGTGCTTGTCCATTTGGGGGAGTTCTTATGGGAGTGTCTAGTAAAAAGTTACAAGACTCAAACCGATCGCAGAACTGTGTTCCTCTAAACATTTTTTCTTACTATATTATTATTTTCTTTCTTATATAAAAATATGGCAGAGTTTAGAAGTCGTGCTTTGGACAGCTTGAAGCAAGATTTGTGTTCGGAAGTCCGGACATATGAAAAGAAACTAGAAAAAAACAAACGAACAGCCAACATTGTGTCATCTGCGCTTACCATTTGTACTAGTTTAAATGTTATTACAACTGGCTCTGCAGTCGGTATTTCGGCCTCAGGTATTGGCATAATAGCTGGTGCTCCGTTGAGTTCGTTGGCTGTGATAAACTCTATTACTATTCTTATTTTAAATGCGTTTTCCAACAGAAAGAAAAAACGACAAAAACAATTGGAGAAAAGACTTGCTTTGGCAAAAGAGTTTAAGTTTAAGGTTGCAAACGAAATAAGTCAGGCTTTAAAAGATGAGAAAATTTCTGGAGAAGAATTTGAAGGTATTTTAAATATTATGAGTACTTTTTACAAGGAAAAACAAAAAAATAGGTGAGATTTCAAACTCCGCCGGAAAAAAATGAAGAAATTTCTAAATTTGTTACTTAAAAGTTTGATCGAATTTTAGATTTTCTTGTGGTGCTTTCTGCTGCTGTTAATGAGGTGAATAAAAACCATGGTGTTGTTTTAGGTAGGAATGCTTAAAACAGAGTCTTAAGTGTTGGGGAAATAAAAAACGTGAGCAAAACCTACACGTTTTTTTGTTATATACTTCTGGGGTGCTTAAAGCAGAGTCTTAAGTGTTGGAGAAAAAAAAAACGTGCGCAAAACCTACACGTTTTTTTGTTATATACTTCTGGAGTGCTTAAAGCAGAGTCTTAAGTGTTGGAGTAAAAAACCGTGTGCAAAACCTACACGTTTTACTTCTGGAGTGCTTAAAGCAGAGTCTTAAGTTTTGGAGAAAAAAACGTGAGCAAAACGTGTAGGTTGTTTTGCAAAACCTACACATTTATTTGTTATATACTACTAACTGAAGCAACCACTTTCTGGTGTATCGGTGTTGTTGTTTATCCTTTAAAGAGAACACAAATGTTAGACACAATCTTTAAATATAAACATTAATAAATTTAATAAACAGAAATTCTTGATATGATATTGTCTGTTTTTGGTTTCAGAGGCTCCGTCTACATCAACATCTTAGAACACCCCAGTCGGTGGATAGGGGTGACCGAGTGGTCACCCCAAAAGCAGTATAAGGACCGAATCGGAATTGCAGTTTATGGACCGAGTGGTCACCCCTGCAACGAACCAAAAAATGTGATAATACTATTATGATCTTGAACATTTTCACAAAGACATGATTGGAAGTAGACAAAAAAAAATTACTAAATTATTGATGTAGAGGGTTGCCACACACCCGGGAAAACGGGAAAAACCCGGGTTTTCGTTTTAGGTGCTGCCGGTCGGAATATAGCCGGGAAAATGCGAAAAATTAGAAAAATCCGAGGAGAACCCTTGAAATACGAAAACCCGAAAGTTGTTAATAAAAAGAACTACTTCCCTTTCACTCCAATTCAAATTTTTCCATATCAGTCGGGTAAAAAGTTCGTAAAAAGTTAATGATGATTGTTTACTCGTACATGGTGTGATTCCACTGACATTCAATAAAAGTAGCTCTTATCTTAACGATATTAATGTAAACAAAATTCAAAAGGACGAACTTCAAGGGGCAATCTGACAGGTATTGTACATCTCGATCTGATGCGCTTGTCGAAAACATTTCATTGATAGTTCTGAATTGAGGTCCCACAAAAAATGCATATTTGTCAGCAAATAGGAGTGACAACACAAGTTGGAGTCGCATAGGGTAAAAAGACAAATGAAGTCGAATAGGGTAAAAAGACAAAGGCAAATCCTAGATGAACACAAGCCAAATGGAAGACAGCTTATTCCCGACTTTGTTTGGGCAGGTAATTCTAGCTAATGGCGGGTTTAATTTAAATAGAATGATGAATAAACCTCCCTAATTTATGAAGTTAATCAAAGATTTTGTATGCCGGAAAACATGCAACACGCAGAGGTGTTAACCACTACAGATTTTCCGTATTTTCTACGAATTTTCAAGTAAAAATACGCACTACGGATTTACATTGCTAATGTTTATTCAAAAACCTGGAAATAAAACATATCCATATCCTTTTGAAAATAACCTTTTTCCGAATTTGGTCAATATTCACTGATAAAGAGAAGCTTTCAAAAGAAAAACAACGTTATTTAAAGCGCACAGCTGATATAGGTCTTTGTCAAAACAATGCTGTCGGGTGCCTCCACTGGTTGTGGATAGGGAATGCTGTTTATGCGGGGTGTTCAGTCCGAAATTCGAAAGGCACGTAAACCATACGAAACAAACTGTGTATGCAAACGTCGCGCCCTAAGAGTATAAAGGCCCCATCTATGTTTTTCGTACAAGAGAAGACCAACTGGGGTCGTACAGAAGGCTTAATTTCCTGTCCCTACCCATTTTCAGTGTCAGTAAAAACTTGCTACCCTATTTGTCAATTCCGTTTTCATATTTTTCTTCTTGTACTTATATTTTATTTGAATTGATTAATGACCCCTCATATATATTTCGCTTAGAAAGGCAGACTCATTAGGAGTCGCATGGGAGGCTTAATTTCCTCGTAGAAGTGCAGACTCGATACGCTTAATTCCCTACCTATTTTACCAATTTTTCTGTGGCAATGGGATAAACAGATCAAAATACGGAAAGTCTGACCGCGAACCATTGTTGACAAACTGTGTGGAGAAACACTATACCGCGAGCAGATTAAATAGCACTTCTATATTTCTGGCATAAGAACTGATCCACCAGGGAGTTGTATGGAAGGCTAAATTTCCTGTCCCTACCCATTTCCAGATAATTTTCTTCTCTTAGATATTACTTTTGAATTATTTTGTTTTCGTCTGTATATAGCTCAAATATTGCTCACTGGACGTAAAACTCTAATGAGTCAATCTAAACAATGATGTAGAAAAAAAAAACAGTGGATAAAATTGACGAAATTATCTCCACAACTGAAATGGAAAAATATTTATGTTTTACATGTATATAACTTTTGCTTATAAACGGGAAAACATTTTCAAACTACGAATGATTATGGACACATTACTGCTTGAATACTGACATCGGCTAAGAGAGGTTAAGAGGTCTGAGCACGAGACCACCATTATTTAACCCTATTTGTTCTTTTTAACGATATTTGAAGTAAAAAAAATAGCACCAACTCAAATGAGATTTGGCTTGATCTTAGGGTAAAAAAAAATTCTATCGTTGGGATTTCTTTTTTCAACTTAAAACAGACATACCCTCAGTCATAAAACCAGAAGTCTTCCGAAAACAGTGGTCTCGCACAAGGCAGAACAAAGCAACACAAAAGAAAATCACGGATTGTTACATAACTGACTAGTTGATTTGTAGAGATTTTGTCTGATATGCATTAACTCCATATCCTTTCGTTATTTGTTTATGAGGATAAGTGACTGACCATCTAAATGCCTCACAATTTTCATTTGTTTTACTCCTTAGTTTGAAAATAGCCGAATTCTACAAATCACTTGTAGGATTAGGCAAAGAAGTCATTTATGTTTGGATCCCTAGTCATGTGGGGATCTAGGGAAATAGGGAAACACAGTTGCTAACCAGGAAGCCAAGGATGCACTAGATGACGAGATAGCGGATTGTCCAGTGCCGCACACTGACATGAAGCCTTTGATCGCTAAATACATTTTTAAGTTGTGGCAGGCCAAATGGGATCTGAAAATAAATAATGAACTGCATGGAATACAGTCAGACGTCGGTAAACAGGTCGGTTCCTGTGGTAAAAACCGTAGGGAACGGGTAGTGTTGACCCGATGTCGTATATGACATACTAGAACAACACCTAGTTTTATTCTCAACAGTGATGATCGACCAGAATGTATTCCATGCAATTGTCCTTCTACAATTCAACCTGTTTTAATTGACTGTGTAGATGTTGCCGATATCAGGTGTGATTTTTATTCTGCCGATTGTCTTAAAGACCTATTTACAAATGTCGCTGACGACAAAATCGTTCAATTTTTAAAAGCAATCAATGTATTTAGTAATATTTAAAAAGATCAATTTCAAACTAGTTTCCCATTTCTGATATTGTTAGTTAAACCAAAATTTCTTCCATCATGTTTTTAAAATTTTACATATTTGTTTTACTTGTACAAAGCTATATGGTTTTATATTGATATTTTTATACACTTATCATAATTAGACTATATACTTAAGAGTTCTCGCAACGATATAGCTGAAATATTGCTGAAGTTTGCGTAAAACATCAATCAATCAATCATTTGTTTTAATCATTAAAATCTTGTAAAAATCCTTGAAAAACCCTGGAAAAAACCTTGAATTTCATATGAAGAAAAGAGTGGCAATCCTGGATATAAAGACAGGCGAATAACAAAAATATAGGCTTGTATTGGTACATGTAAGAGAGATGAAAGGATTACACATTTAAAATTCTTTGACAATGAGACGATTATACTCTTCAGAGACTGAAAGAAACTTAACACCAGTTAAAGTGGGAGACAAAAGAATCTCATGACACCCAAGGGTAAGATTGCCAGTCCCGTACGAAGCTTGCTGAGTCCGAGATGATCAAAATCTTACCAAAGGGTGTCTGAGATTCTCTTGTCAAATACTTTCATTGGTGTTTGATTTTATTTCTCCCTGAATTCTCTCTAAAATATGTAAAATCCACGCAAAAATGTCCCCATGTGCGTCAGACCGTCCGTATCGCTTTGGGGGAACCAAGTTTGTGTAATCTGAAACTCATACACCTTTAACCCGATACTTCCGAAATTTGCACAGTTGTTCTTGACATATTGAAGATGTGCACCTTTCTCTTTGGTGATTAAAAATGTCGAATTTATCCATTGTTGAACTTAGTCATTTTAACATTACGGTACTGAGGTTGTGTAATCTGAAACTCTGACACCTTATACCGTAGGCTTTTACATAGTTGTTATGAACACATTGAATATGTAAACCTCCCAACCTCCCCTTTGGGCAGATTTGAATAAAAAATGTGACATTTATTAATTGTTGAAGGTGACCATTTATTTCATCATATTATACCACCGTGGTACCCAGTTTGTGTCCAGAGACGTTGTAGCGTTTTGAAATCACTGGCAGCTATTCTTGAACTTGGGCATAGTTTTCACATATTTTCTCATAAAGATACAAAGTAGGTGATCATTTGAAACTCCCATATTTTTTCACCGTTGCTGAAGTGATATTGACAGTTTTCATTTATGCTTCGTCTACTTTGTACATTTAGTTTTGTTTTCTCTTCTTTTTTCTTTATTATAGTAAAAGGGTTTAACTTTATATAATCTCCTTTGCAACTTGCATTTGAAGAATGTTTTGGTAAAAGGGTAAAGGAAGACTTGTTTTGAATTGGCAAACTTATACTTGACATTGTGTTAGGGAAAAAAAACTACATTGTCAGTTGAACGTGAGTGACGTCGACGGTGACGCAGGAAATATGAGGTACGTTTCTACAATACATAATTTGCCACAGCGCGCGAACGAATAGTATAGACTAGGTTTCGGTTTGGCTGATGAACTTGTGTTGGAAAATGAAGGCATTGTTTGGTGTCTGTACTTCAGTTGTTTCCCATGTAAAAAGACGTGTATAAAACATTCGCGTTTTTCACATTCTTGTTCTCCTGTAGTCAGCTTTACAAATGTGGTCCTTGGATTTCAATGAGCTGCTGACTATAGTTGCCTTGAATTTTTACCTTTCCTGAAAAATGAAATCCCTACGGATCCAACGATTTCGGTGCTTGCAAGAACAATAGACTTGAAAGATTTCAAAAGTGTTAAAATGAATGAAAACATTGTGTAGATAGTAATCATGGATCAGTGGAATATGATCCTTGGTTTTAGATTTCCGTGCGCAGTTCGTTTTTTGTTAAGATACCGAGTTCAGAGCCCTGTCAAGAATGAATGTGAAAGAATATGCATATTTTCCCGCATTTGACCCGTAAATAGTATACGAAAGGATATAGAGCAGATGAACATTAGACCAAAACACATACATTAACTCAAAATGCAATTATTGGTCATTTCGGAAATTAAATCCTTATCAGCAGCACTAGAACCCAAACACAGGAAATCCATAATTTCAAAAGATGTTAAAAATGTATAAAACCAAACGAAACCGAATCATCAGTACTATCAAATAAAGCTAAGGACAAATTACGATGGAGGGAAGTCGGTATTAACAGCAACCATTGATTTTTATTAGAGTTCGGGGTGCACAGAAGGAACATTTGATCCTGGAAATTTTTTTCATGCAATCTTTGATCCCGACAACTGTTTTCTCACTGGAAGCAATCCTGTTTTTTTTTGTCGGTAAAAAACAGAAACTTTGATTGATATATGTCATCCTATTTTTCTTTTAGCTTCCTTATGTCCTGATAATTTTTTTCGCCATATTTCTAATTCTTGATTTTTTTCGAATTCATTCCAAGATGTTAGAAATCACAGCATCGGGACAAAAAGCATCTGTGATATTGGTGTGATATTTGATAAAAAGTAAGCCCCATAAAATATGAATATACTGTAACCCTTTTTACAGATTTTATGAAACTTTTCTCAAGACATTCGTTGAAAAAACTAGAGGCTCACATGGTGTCTATTGATCAAATAAGATCTTCCCGCAGTGTTGAATGTTTGATCTGAGGTGACATCCAATTGGTAGTAATATCATTCATCTGGTAAATTACTATCACGTTAAAATGCCTAGTTAATATCAATTATGAAACGGTTTTATTACGACTAAACAATTAACATTTCCTCATAGAGTTCCATGATAAACTGTTTTCCCTGGTGGCGAACATCTCTCATTTCTTATTTGTACATATATATATATATAATTTCATATATGATCCTCAATTAACCATGCCTAGTTAATATTAACTTGATATATGAAACGGTTATCAAGAATTTTCTATTTTCAATATTTTCCTTTAGGGTCCAATGTTAAAGTAAGATCTGCATTGGTGGCAATCTTGGATTGATGATCGGTACAAAAAACGGACCATCATATGACCATGCCCAAAATGATATCAACTTGATGTATGAAACGATTTTCAAGAATTCAATTTACAACATTTTTCCTCAGCATCCTAGGTTAAACTATGGTGCCTGCTGGCAGCCATTTGGGATTTGTGAAAGGTACAAATATATAGAAATCGGTATATGACCATCATGTTACCAAGACTGTTTATCAACTTGATATATGACACTGTTTTAAAGAATTTAGCAATTCAAAACATTTCCCCATAGGTCCAATGTGAAAGGAAGATCTCCTTGAGCGGCCATCTTGGATTTATGATCGGCACTAAAATCATACATTTGTTTGATGGCCATCATGTCAACATGCCATGTTAATATCAACTTCATGTACGGAACGGTTTTCATGAATTAACAATTTACAACAGTTTTCCATAGGGTCCAATGTTTAAATATGTTCCCCGATGGCAGCCATCTTAGATGAGATGTATATATAGAAATTGTACTTCTTGATAAGATGAACGCTTTTGCTATTCAAACTTGTTCTCCATCTCAAATCGTTTTTGAAGAAAAAAAGACAAAACGTAAAAAAATGTCATAAATTAGACAAATGAAGGGCAACAAAAATCCTATATGAGTTTCAGATTTTCATAAAAATTTTTAGGTGGGTAGATCTTGACATGATGAACATTTTTTCGATTTAAAGTTCACCTCTATCCCTTATAGTTTTTCTATAAAAAATAGAAGATGTTAAAATTTTGAAAATTTTACAGAAAAGGAGCAATAACTCATAGACGGGTTTTCGGATTTTCTTCAAAATTGCAGCGCAGGTAGATCTTGCCATGTTGATCATTTTTCCCTCGTTAGATTTTTTTATATCTGTTACGGTTTTTGAGTTATTTGCAAAAACAGCAATTTACCCCTATGTCAGTTTTTTAGTAACAGTCGCAATGTTGTTTAATCTACGGATTTATCGAACACAATTTGAAAGTGAATACCATTGAGATGATCTGGGCCAAGTTTGATTACAATTGGGCCAGCAGTTTAAATTTTCAGAGGATAAGATTTTTGAAATTGTTGACGGACAGACGGGGGCGGACGTAAAGTGATGGCAAAAGATCACATGTCCTTTTAGGCCATGTGAGCTGAAAAAAAACCAAAAAAATAAGATGCAGAAGAAAGCTCGCTCCTAAAAAGGTAAGAAAATATAAATAAGTTCAAAATAAATGAAAAACATTCACAACTTAAGGTCAGAAGTCTTTGAGAGCAACACAAAATTTATTATTGGTATTAACATGTTTGTATTTTTAATTCTAATGTGAAAGCATTATAAAAGATTTCTGATTATACATATACATAGACCTATTTCATAAAAATTTACAGTCATCTTAAAGGAGGAGATATGATAAGCAGTAGGAAATCGGCCTCTAAAATTTGAAAAATATAAAAATCATTCAACCTCTCCAAAAATGCACTGATTAATTTTGCCAAATGATTATAGTACATGTAATATAATCTAGACACTTTACAGGAAAGTCAGTCATGACGTCAGAATGACGTCATAAACATGCCATATTTGGGGAAATTAACCAAATACGACCATTTTGTATGAAGTTTTCATAAAAATCAAATTGAACAACAGTCTTACCCAAAAAAAATTTTAACCACATCAATAACTTTTAAAAATACGTCTCATAACAAAAGTTTTTTTTGGGTAGATCTTCACATTGCAGATATGGATATTATTGAAGCTCTCAGTGAACAAAAGGTAAAGTTCAACGTCTCACTTATTTTAACAAAGAAAGTAACAAAGAACCGTCAAAAACAGTTAAATTATTTTTCATGTCAGAACAACTGCCTCCTAGTATTTATCTAGGTTTTAGAGTGTACAAAATCAAGGTATTTACCAAAGTCTTTGCAGTGCTCCAACTGTCAAGGGTTTGGACATTTGGCTACCGATTGTAAAAGGCCAGTTAAATGTAAAAAATGTGGAGAATCATGTATTGTATCACGCTATTGAAGACTTCGAAACCGACGATGCCAAAGTAACCAGATTCAACGACTATGTAACCGTGCAAATGATTGAGATGTAGACTGCAAGATGGAACAACTACTTAACAAACCACTTAGAAAAATAGTACAAAAAACTCAACAACCAACTTCACAAAGCACACCCAAACCTGTATGTTATCATTGAGAAACTTAAAGATACTAAAGACACACAAGCAGCGAACGAGGTCAAACTTCGGTATGCAGCCGTTGGAACAAGAAAGACAAGAAAACTGAAATACAGGATCCCCGACAGCAGACTTCAACGAGAAAAATAACGACCTGAGCAAGGAGAAGTAGATATGTACCACTATATAGATGCCATGTCCTACCTATTGAAACTCTAGTCATGTGACATTTGTATTCAATAATTTATACCTCACTCTTTTAGACACTTTTCTTTTTGATAATTCCTGATCACATGACTTATGACAATTCAGGTGTCCAAACTTACAACTCAGTGATTTGAACTTACGAAAGACATTTCCGTAATGTCGCGTAGGACATTAATTTGTCACCCTCGACAACACTTTTGATTCTCACCTGACGTGATCACCCGAGTGTTTTACCAGAAGTTTAAATCTATTAAGCCCTTTACAAGAAGTTGTCTGCATTGTTCAAACAAGAACTGTAATCACAAGCAGGAGAAGGGTAAAACAATAGCAATGCATTAGAAATACGTCTGTTTGTCAACATTGAATTACTGACATCATAAAAACCATAAAATTAATGTATATATTTCTCATCTCGGAATTCATTAGACCTACATGTAATAATTCCGCTTTACAAACAAAACTAAGTATCTGTTCGGTACAATAAACAAATTACGACCTTCACTATACTTTCCAGGTTGAAAATTATTGATTTCAACCTCCTTTGCGGGCTGTAATTATGTAACCCTAGACTTTGTCGGGGTGACATGTTGTTATTCTACGTTTCTTCTGATTATTATTATTATTATTATTATTATTATTATTATTATTATTCTTCCAATAATTCTTGTCCGAGCGATTATTTTGAAATGGCAGGACCAATTGATTTCAAACTTTGCACAAAGTTGGAACACCATCTGAAGTTGTATGCTTTCAAAATGGCCGCCATTATACGTCAAAATTTCAATATTGTCGGATTTCAACGAAAATTAATTTCTGGGTAGATGTTGAGGCTGCGAATAAGATGGAATCATCGAATGGGGAGTAGGGGTGACATCGGCTATTGCTTGCAACTGCAAATCTAGTTGTATATTGTTCTCTGTATACCTTGCTTTATGTGTAACTATTGCTGTTTTCTAATATTAGTGCTGTTTATAAACATATGAAATGTAACATTATGTATTGATATATAAAATGAAAGTTGCCTGGATACTGATATCTATGTCAATGTTGTAATCATGTCTGATTTATATGAAAACAATAAAGATTAATATATCGTTTTTCATTAATATTTAGTAAAAGATGGCCACAAAGGCAAAGGTTCTGCAAAATGAAAATATTTCAAGCCCCAGTCACACTGTCACGTTTTAACCCCTTCGTTTCGCTACGTTTTCAAAACGTAGCGAAACGGCAATATACGTAGCAAACCGTAGCAAAACGTAGACCAAACGTAGCAATGCGTAGCAAAACGTAGGGAAACGTAGAAAAACGTGGTAGAAACGTAGCTGTTACGTAGCAAAACGTAGGTTATTAGAATCTATACGTTTCGCTACGTACTTGCTATGTTTCGATACGTATCTCTTACGTTTCTGTACGTTTTTCTACGCTTAGTCCCGTTTCATTCTACCTATTACTAGGTTTCAGTATGCTTTAATACGTTTCGTTACGTTTAAATACGCATCGCTATGTTCTACTACAGATCGACAAATTATATTTTCAAGTATTTCGGAATTTTTACTTCATTTTGAGATATTTTTTATGAGCTGAAGATAAGTTCACAAATTAACAGAGTAAGTCAACATTATAGATCATTATATTTACCAGGTATTGGAAATCAATTAAAATTTTATACAGTCATTCGTACAATAGAACAAAGTGATTAAATAGACCTTTGTGTAAGTTTCTATTTGCACGATGAATAATCAGTGTGGACTCTTTGCAAATTCTTGAACTTTTTTCACAGATCTTTATTAATACGTAGTAGAGATATCCCATAAAAGTACGAAACGGTTGACGAACGTATAGGGACCGTTGATTTTTGTAATATTGAAAAAAATTAATGGTAGCAAGTTTTCATTCCAAATAACAAATGCTGTATACACGACTCAATATAAAATCAAATGCAAGCTGTTTTCATTTCTGCAGTTAACTTTAACACATTAACAGTCGTTAAATCTGACTCGTATCTCTTTCGTCAAAGCTGGTCATACAAAACTGTACCTACGGTATACCTATCTCGGTGACCATGACCTTAACAAGACCATGAAGCTATAGATCGATATAAATTTAATTTGACTGAATCTACTGTGCCTTCTTGATTAGTGTTAAGAATCAATTTTTGACATTTATTGATTACCACTGTTTGCAGCAATGAGAAAAGTACATGGTCATACTGAAATCGACAAGAGCAATCTGTTTATATATTTTCGTTTGTAACTTTTTGATAATTGTATTTTGAGAATAAAATAATCTAGCTTAGGGAGAATTCAAGAAATATATTTCAATGAAGAAAGATAATGATAAATTTGAAAAAAAAAACGTATCCAGTCAGAAATGTTTTTTTTTTAGGGCACCGGAAAGCCCCTTCCAGGCAATTTAAATAGTTGATGTTTGTGGTAACGGATTCTTGATGTATGCATGTTTAAGATCAAGACCAATAATGATTTATTGGGCTGCGTATCATGAAACCACGATTTCATAGCAAAGCTATGAGTATCTTTTCGAAAATATTTAAATTCTATTTTATGAATTCTAAAAACATATTTCATATGTCAACCTTTTGTCTGACGCCCTTCCAGATACTTGAACGGTGCGCTGTAAGGGTAATTGTATTGATTGATTGATTAGTTAGAGTACTATGTCCAGTTATCAGTATTTCAGTTATATCAGAACGAGTACAAAAAAATCAAATAAAAAATATAAGTAAAAGAAGAAAAAAAGGTGGAAGGGACAACCAGGGGAACGACGTTTGATTGCCACTGGAAAAGGAGAGAAATGGGTAGGGAAGGAAATTTAGCCTTATATACATTTGTACCTCCTCAGATGGTTGCTCTCCTCACAAAATTTAAATACTGTATGGGACTTGGCATTTCTCTACATGCTCAGTTTGTCTACAATGGATCAAGGTCCGACTTTCCGTATTATGGCCTGACTACCTCGCATGGACAGTGCAACCTTGGGACCCGCCCTGCACCTCTGTGAACGAAGCCCCATAAAACCGATATTGCACAGACGTACTGCTTGATAATTTGTACCCTCTACGCACACATACTTCGAGAAAAAAATTAAAAAAAAACTTATGGTAAACTTTTTATTGTAAATTATAAAAAAATGGTTGTGGTTGGCATCAGTTGTTTTCTTGTTAATTCCGTTGGTCACATTTTTTCTAGTCGGTTAGATTTCTGTCAGTGTCATACATTTTATAAGAAAAAATCAGCAGCATTATAAATAAAGATATAATTTTTGTATTTTTCCTTTTGGGAAATATTTCAGCCATGTAAATGAGTAGAGTTACACATACAGTAATAAGTGTTTCTAAAAATAAATCTGTAATGAGTAAAGTTACACATACAGTTATAAGTGTTTCTAAAAATAAATCTGTAGAAAAACGTCACGGGGTAAAAAAAATTAGGGTTAGGAGAAACGAGGATGAAACAGACATCAGCTTAAAAATCCATGCATCCCGGATAAGCTACAAGGATAGTTGTCTGAAAGAAATGTTGATCCTTCCATAACACATGAAATGACGCGAATTTACATCGATTCAGAAAAAAAAAAATGAAAAAAAATAATTTAAAAATGAAATAGATAAATGAATAAAATTTGTTTCTTAGTACCGATATAACGCTCAGAATGTCACTGCCAAATCCTGCCTTCGAAAAGGGAGTCGTCAATTGGTTCCAGAAGAAGAGAGTTTCGGGCTATATTTGCCTATTTTCTAAAATTTCCGCAAAAATAATAACACGATATTTTTAATTAAAAAAAAAACGGGTTCCACCCAAAACCCTAACCTAGCATCCTCAAAATAGACTTAACCACTCTTAGTGAGCTTCATTCATTCTACCGACGACAAAAATTAAAATATCAGAATACAAATGCGATAGTGACCGACAAACGTAACCGCCAATGACACATATCAAATATGAGTTTGTTCTGTATGGCGGTGCCTAATTTGTTATCCTGGGAAAAAGAGCATCAAATAAACAATCAATTTCAAAATAATTTATCTGCCACAGAAACTACCATAACCCTTACAATAATAATTACATCATGTTCTACTTGATAAATAATATAAGATCCCATTTGTCATGCTTTTTGATCATAGGTAAGGTTGAGTCAAGATAGGTATTTCTCGTCGAGTTACGTACTTTTATGGGATATCTCTAGTACAACGTACTAATATGTAACATAAACGTATCAAAACGTACATCAAACGTAACGGAACGTAGTCGAAAAGTACTAAACCGTAGTCGAAACGAATTAAACCGTAATAATACGTACATTTTGTAGTAAATCGTAGTAAAACGTAGTACATACGTAGCAACACGTAGTGAAGCGTAGCAGAACGTAGGCTTTGAATTTCCAATAAAACGTGGTGAAACGTAACAGTACGTAGAAAAACGTAGTATATACGTAGCGAAACGTACAGACCATAAAATTGTGACAAAAAATGACATGATACGTGGCATTTTCAAACGTAGCGAAACGTAGCAGCCAAAAACGTGACAGTGTGACTGGGGCTTCAACAACGATCAAAGTAATAAATACAAAAATATTCCAGAAAAAAAGACAAAAAAAAATCAAGAAGAACAATAGTTTAAAAATGGTGACTGATAAAAAACCTAAGTGATTCCAGCAATTTCTCTACATTCTAAACGTAAAATAAATACAATATAGTCTAATTTTCACATAGACATAATTGTCTGGCATATTTTTTTCCAACACTTGACCAAAGCTCTAATTAGTGATTGTTGTTTTAGTTATATTACCTTTTCCCACTTATCAAACTTTTAATTTTTACCTGTAATGCATATTTTATTAAAAAATGGATAAACGGGAATGAATCTATATGAAGATGACGATGTCTCCTCAATCAGGGAAAAATGAGACATAAACCGAAAGATGTATATCTCTTCAATGAAGAAAAAATCACACGCAAACCAAAGATATATGTCTTTTCATTGAAGAAAAAAAA
>MJUU01000993.1:0-46153 GCA_002080025.1 Modiolus philippinarum
TTCGAACCTTGCAATATCTAAATTTTTGTGAATTTTATTGAAAACTAAGGAGTATCTCCTTCACGCAAAGCTTTGTCCTTAGCTTATTTTGGCTTTAATTTTAGATCATTTTGGGTATTCGTTCTCTATCAGTTTTTTAGCATATTTGATTTTATGGTCTTCCAAACGTTTAGATTTTATCTGCACTGAAGAGACATAAGTTGTCGAAATGCGCATATGCAGATAATAAATTCACAGTAACATCGGTACTTAGTTATTTATTACCACTGGGTTGATGCTTCTGCTGGTTAACTGTTAGTCCCCGAGGGTATTCACCAGCCCAGTAGTCGGTACTTCGGTGCTGACCCGAAAGCTGATTTTATTTCGAACGTTTCAATATCTTAATTTTTGTGAATTTTATTGAAAACTAAGGAGCATCTCCCTCACGCAAAGCTCTGTCCTTAGATTATTTTGGCCTAAATGTTAGATCATTTTGGGTATTCGTTCTCTATCAGTTTTTTAGCATATTTGATTTTATGGTCTTCCAAACGTTTAGATTTTATCTGCACTGAAGAGACATAAGTTGTCGAAATGCGCATATGCAAAAAATAAATTCACAGTAACATCGGTACTTAGTTATTATAATGTTTCATCTGATTTGGATAAAAAAACACAGAAGGACTGTTACAGCTGCTTATTGAAGTTGGTATTTAAATTTGGCATTGAAAGTGATTCCAGTAAATAGTCTGACTTAATTAATCAATATATGTACATACTAAGGATGTGAACTTGGACAAGATTTAATAATCGAGTACTCGAAAGTTTTTTCCGGGCGAGTACTCAAGTAATCGCTCGGAAAGAAGTTGTATGATGATCCAGATAAAAGATGCACCAATAGTTGCGTTGTGAGAAGAAATATATTCCGTAATGTAGTAGAAATTTTGATTTTAAAACACATTGTTAATATACATTTTAATTCCATTGTTATTCATGATCATCAATAATGTCAGAATATTTATGTAACAGCTGTAATATTAATTTTAATTTCTAACAAATCAGCATATATTAATTCCCTGTTTTCGTAAGCCGGGATAAACTCCGGGTCAGGTTTTTGAAGGACTGTGACTTTGATTTTGAAGCTATTCCCCTTAGCTCCCTACAGCACACTAGTATGGGATAAATACGACTAGACTAACTTGTTAGTCAAATCAAAGAAATATTAATAAAAATTCACTAAGGGTTCAAATTAACCTCGTCTTTTATTTTTCCGAGTTCTTTTTTAACCCATTAAAATTTCGTTATTGCCTTTTTGGTCAGGCATTCCGCATATGCCGAAAAAAATGTAGATTTCACTCCGTTTTGCCTTTGTTGTGACACCGTCCGAGAAGGGAGATAACTGCTACAAAAATAGCTAATTAATCCATCGTTCCGGCTTACAAAAATATGGAATACGTTAATGGGAGAAAAAAACGAACACAATTATATAATAATTGTAAAGTTACTGACACGTTAAACACAAGAAGCCACTACACAGGATCTTCAAGTGAGTCGTCAAAACAGTTTTGTTGAGAAAAATTTGTTCCTAAGAAAGTCTTTTTCTTAATTTTGTAACTTTGTTATTTTTGAATCACGCAGAAGTTTACATTTCACATTTTTTTTCATCAGAAACATGTTTGAAATATTACTAAACGGCATATATTTGTATTTCGGTGACATTTTGACTGCTTAAATCTTAAGTCCCACCTGTAACAGCTGTGCAATTGACTTCATTTTACGTAGTAATTATAGTTATGGTCAATCTGAAGAAGTAAACTATGTATACACAAGATATTAAAATAGAAAACCAAGTACTCGAGTTCGATTCTACTAATCGATATGCGGTATCTCAGAGCGATACCCGAGTACTTTTTGATATCCCTAGTTTACACATATTAAACTTACATGATAACAATGAGCTTTGAACAGCAAAAAAATACGATAAATCACACATAAAGATAAACATCTCCTCAAGTAGAACAAATTGAGAATTTAACTGTTTTCAAGTTCCTCTCAATCATTGCTTTGACCGTGACAAGAATGAAAACGATTGATGAAGAAGACAAGTGCTAGTTGAGAAAAGACTTTCAATTATAACAAGTTTGGTACATGTAAAAAGAAAAAAATATTTCAATATTTAACAGTGCTGTGCCATTCGTTAAGAAAAACTTCATTTTATTTTCTTTGTACAAGGGTAGAGCCCTCTGTTGAAGGCCAAATGGTGACTTCAAGATGAAGAACAACATTGGTAGCGTTGTTCCAATTTGCTCAATCTTACTTTGTATTTATAGGGATTTCGCCCAGTGCATATTTACTCCATATACCTTCATTCATTTGTTTTCTCTCTTCCTTAGATTTGCATCAAGCTGATTTTTTTACTTTCTATTAAGCTCCTATTGGTTATTTGTTTTTATCAGCTTTTACACATATTTCGATCAATGGATTTTCCAATATGCACTGAAAGACAGAAGTTGTCGAAATGGCCATATACATAAACTCCCGTGTGTTGTTATTTATTAGGTATATATAATTCTTAGTCTCACACGTGGACATGTCCATCATTGCACCTGATCTCACCAATGGGTTAAAGTTGTGTCATTGTTGTTCATCTGTCGTTGTGTCTCCATATTTCTTTTCTGTGCCGTACTTATGTAATGTCGTTGTATCTTTGTGTTTCCGATTTTTCCACTTATTTGGACTATTTACTTTATCATAGATGCATATGTTAAATGCGCCTGATTTGATATAACTTCACTTAGTTTTTACTAAATTTCGTTGAACCAAAAACGTATGCCGATCTTAAAGCTGAGCAATTGCACAATTGAAATTCTGGATAAATTCAAAATAGTTTGAAAAATACATGAACGATATATAAAAAAATTTTAGCGAAAAGCTTCCTCGTGTATTTCAGAGATATGGCTAGCTGACATCGTTTGTCAAAGAAAGAATAAAATGCTATCAATACGAAAGTTAAGCAAATATTTAATAGAAAATGTGAGAGGGACCGTGTCATGTATTTTAGATATACCGAAAAAGCTACAAGATAAGAGAATATAATGATAAAGTTCATTGAGGAGTGTATATTGCTCCAAATGTAAATAAATATATATGAAACCAAAACCGTGTTCAACGCATGCATCACTGAAGATGTGTGCAAATAGGGAATTAAAGCCATTCTCATCCTCCTGACCATGTTATTGGTCATTTCAAATGAGTAGAAAACAAAAACCTCCTTCTGAACAATAAAACAAAGCACAAATACTAAAAAAGGCGCTGAGGCATTTCGATCTCATTTCTTCACCAACCACCTACAAAAAATGTTTTCTAGTGACATTTTGCACTGGCGTAAAAAAATTTGAGGTTGATATTTTGACCACTTTAAACATCAATTTGGAATTCCCCATGAAAGTTTAGGGTCATCCATAAATTTACATGTTGAATAATTTTTTGTTCTATTTTGCTGGCACAAGGTTTTGTGTCGGCAAATGTTTTACTTTTCACAGACCACATCATGCGTTTACATTTTTGGGGCATTTTTATTATTTCTATCGTTTACATATTACATTTTATTATTAGTCTATATTGAGTTCATGTAAGATCATTTCAATAATTTATCTCGACTTCGTACATTTTAGATGCTTTATGAGAATAATGTTTATATACTAAGCTTCCTGGTTTTCAGAGTATTTTAATTTTTACAACAGGGAAGTCTAAATATTTATAAAAAAATCAACGGCATCAATCCAAATAAAAACACTTTTCAATAAATCATTGAAAATTGACAGTTTGATTTTTAAACAAACAAATTCGTATTTTAAATTATTATAAAATAAATATGCAATATACCAGCTGGCCGTGTCGAATGCAATTCTTATAATACCAATAAATACGGCGTAATGTAGTTAAGACCAAAGAACTATAGCCATTTTGTCGTGAATTGTGTTTCTTATGTTGGGTCTTTCTAAAAATTGACCTGAATGTTTCCGAAAATCGTCTAAGTCTCTTGTACATGTACTCTCTAGGAATGAAATTAATATACACTTGTATGGCAAACTTGTATGTTTTCTAATTGGTTGATTAGTTAAAGTTAAACGTGCGGTAAGCAATATTTCAGCTATATCAGGACCAGAACAGGTCAGTCAATTCATTTAAGTGGATGGCAGAAAATTTAGTATTCAATACGGCTTTGGAAGGGTGCTCTCCTTCTTTATACTGCATCGTGCTTGGCGTTTCCCGACACAGTTTGTCTTCAACGGGGTTCGCGGCCAAACGAAATTGAAATCGGCTATTGGTTTGGTGATGCTCGGTCGGACGTCAAAATTCAATCAATACCTAAGTTGCATAATGAACGGTTGATTTCGTTATGCTGTATATGTCTTTCAAGGAGTAACCTCTCATCAGCAGCATTACAATCAAACAATATGGACAGCCATCATACAAAAGTAGTCAAACAAGAAGTACTCATTACCAAAAATATCGAAAAAGAGGCTAAATTCAGTACGAAAGACATCCACCGAGTGCCATATACGAAATGAAGCCTCAGTATTTTTAAAGAGTTAGAATTTTGATAAGAACAGTAAATTTCTATAAAATGCAAGGTATTTTTGTTCATGTCAGACAGGTCTGACTATTGGGCTAGTGAATACCCTCCGGGGCGTCTGGTCCAGCATCAGTGGCATCGGCCCAATGGTTTCAAAATGCAATCATAACCCAAATGTATAATGAACGGTTAATTTCGTTAAGCTGTACACATGTTTCAAGGAGTAACCTCTCATCAGCATCATTAAAATCAAACAATATGGAAAGCTATAATCCAAAAGAAGTAAAAAAAGAAGTATTCATTACCAGATATATCTTGGTGAATGTCCTGAGTACTGAATTTGACATCCTTTATCGATATCTCTGGTAATGAATACTTCTAACTGAAACGAAACTTGTATATATTGTTAGATACCGAAAGGAACCTATTGAATTTAGAAATAGTAGGTCAAAGTTCAAGGTCACGGTGACCGAAAATAGACTGAATATTTCACACTTTTTGAAGATTTTTATAACCATGAATAAATAAATGCATATGGAGTAAATGTACATGGGACAAAATCCCTATAAATACATGGTAAGATTAAGCAAATGCAACAACGCTTTCATCGTTGTTTTTCATCTTGAAGTCACCATGAGGCTTTCAAAAATGAGCAAGTACTCTTGCCTCATAGTAAGTTCAAGACGGCCCCTAGCGCCGGTTTAAGCGGAAATAACTTGCTTAATGTTGAACAACGCCACATCCATTCGCTATTTTACATAATTTTTGACCTCGATATCACTCTTTTTTGAAATGCAAATCTTACTTTTGATCAAAATGCTGCTTTTTTCAGATCAGTTCAATGTTATATTTATAATAGTCATATATTTGATTAATTGTTGCAGATTCTTATCATTTCCCCTTTTTTTTTGTTTTACTCAACCAGTATTGTTATTGTTGTCATTCGATATTAATAATCATTATTATTAATCATTATTCAATCATATTAACAGTTTATTGACATTGTTATCATAGTTTATGAGAGTTAGGTTGTTTTGAAATGATACTTTGATTATTACCTTTTGTTACTTTTCCTTTATTTGAGCAATAAAATATGTTCAAAACGACTGAGGTGTCTAATTGAATGCAATTCATAATAATTGTCATTCTTCAAACAACGACAATGACAAATAAGATACTGAAATTTTCTAAACACTTTTTGCTTAATGAAAACATAATATCTGTGAGTGCCTTTGTTCTGAATGTTGTGGTTTCTGGTTCTGTGCTTTGTGTCTGTCTGGCGTCATTGTTTTTGTGTCTAACGTCATTGTTTTCTGTGTTCTCGTTTTTGCCCTGTCTTTGGACTTCGATTTTTGTGAATATCACCCCTTTGTTCCTTCGGTATTCTACTGCCGTTGTATCATCATCCTTACAAATTTGATTTTTAATACTTTTGTAGACTTTAAGGCATATTCATTACAAAGAATCATGACCCAGAAAAAAACAAAGAGTACTACGGTTTGACATTTACTACTTGGAATTAGCAAAATCGATAAATGATACAAATTCGACATTCCTGATTGAAAATAATCTCGGAACGTGTAAAAAATTTCCAATAGATTTAAAGATGATGAACTTAAGAATATAATTTGTCAATAATAAAACGAGGAAGTCAATGCGGTCATTTTTTTTCTTCTGAAACCCCCAGGACCAGTATTTTGTCTATGAAGAAAACATACGAAAGTTCCTCAGTTAATAATAAAAAAAACTGGACACACGAGCCATGCAAATTGAAGGCTTTGTAATTTGCAAAAGTAATTCTGGCGTTTCCGTACAACACATGAGCAATTATACGTCATAAGCATAAACAAATGATGACTTTATAAGTCTATTAAAAGATTCCCCTTGCGAGAGATGCATGCTCTATATATATACATTTCAGTCATGGTGAACTTGTGGAGTCCGTAAAAAGATTCCCCGTGCTTGAGTTGTATGCTCTGTAGATTGTCAGTTATGGTGTTCTTGTTCATATGAGAATTTCTCATAGGAATGCACTATCAAAATTCAACATTTTGCTTCCTTTTTGTAAAAAAAAACTATTTTTCTGGCCGTCTGTATATATATTGCCCACATCTCCCGATTTTGATTGCCAAGTTTTCTTACAAACAACTCGATGAGTGCCCTGTGATCGTTTAAATGTTGTTTTGTCTATTGCATTGGTCCCTTTGTCGGGCAATGAATAGCAGTGTTCGTAGGAGTACTTTGCCCGATGTGTAATGCTTGTTGACAACCCCGCATCCATACAAAAATTATGTAATGAAGCGGATGGATGTGGCGTTGTTCGACATTCAGCAAGTGAATTGCGCTTAAACTGGTGCTAGGGGCCGTCTTGAACTTACTATGAGGTAAGAGCGTTTGCTCTTTGTTAAAGGCATCATGGTGACTTCAAGATGAAGAACAACATTCAAAGCGTTGTTCCATTTGCTAAATCTTACCACGTATTTATAGGGATTTTGTCCCATGTACATTTATCCATTTCCCTTTAGTTGTTTGTTCTTGAGATAATTTCTCATATTGATGCACTATTATACCTTCAAATTGTGATCTTTTTTATTTTTTGTAATGTAAAATTGTTATTCTGACCTCCTGTTTATTGTGCCCACATCTCATGATTCTAATATGCTAAGTTTTTACTTTTGATTCGAAGAGTGCCTTGTGTTTGTTTGAGTGTTGTGATCGTCTGTTACGGCACATATTTTCGCCCCTGCACATATTGTCGACGGCGACAATATGTGCAACAATATCGGCACATATTGACGCCTTGCACATATTGTCGCCTACACATATTGTCGCCGGCGACAATATGTGAAGTACATTTTCTGTACATATTGTCGCCAGTTTTAAAAGAACTTGAACTACAACAATGTTGAGTTGCAAGTGTACTTAACTGATTCTGAATGTTTAGAAATAAAATAACTAACGTTTCCATGGAAATTGAAATTAGAAGACAAATTTAAAAATGTAAGTTGACGATCATTTTTTTTCGGGGAGGGCTTTGGTGATTGTGCCTAGAAAAAAATATTTATTTCTATGTCAGTCTCTTACAAACTACTTATTTTTACCAGATGTTACATCAAATTATTATACCCAACGCAACGAAGCTGCGGAGTGTATAATGTTTTTGCCCCGTCCGTCAGTCTGTCCGTCCATCAGTCGTCTTCTTGTCACTGAAACTCCTCTGTAACCGCTTAACGGATTGCTTTCATATTTAGCATGATTGTTGGTCATGATGTGTAAATGTGCATACTATACCACTATATTGATTGGATAATTTTTGTGGGGCTCATGGGACTTAGACTATTTTCAGTTAAAATACCAAAGTATCATATTGTCACTGCAACTCCTCTGGAACCGCTTAATGGATTGCTTTCATACTTAGTAGAATTGTTGGTCATGATGTGTAGATGTGCATACTCTACTGCCTTATTGATCGGATAATTTACAGCAAGTTAGAGAATTATATGCCATAATAGAAAGTTTTAGTGCTATTGTAGGCATTGATATAATACTGAATGAAGAAAATCTGCCTTTTCTCATATATTTAGGTTAAATTACAGCAAGTTTCAGTATTGCGAGCACCGATATAATATCGAATGGAGAATATGTACCTTTTCGTATATGTTTTAGGTTAAATTATAGCAAGTTTCAGAATTGCGGGCAACAATATAATATCAAATGGAGAATATGTAACTTTTCTTATAAGTTTCATGTTAAATTACAGCAAGTTTCAGTTCATTATTATATCAAATGGAGAAAACGTGCATTTTCTTATATGTTTTAGGTTAAATTACAACAAGTTTCAGTAATGTGGGCATCAATATAATATCGAATGGAGAAAATGTGCCTTTGCTTATATGTTGTAGGTTCAATTACAGCAAGTTTCAGTACTGCGGGTATTGATATAATATAGAATGGAGAAAATGTGCTTTTTCTTATATGTTCTAGGTTAAATTACAGCAAGTTTCAGTATCGCGGTTATTGATATACTGTCAAATGGAGAAATTGCACCTTTTCTTATAGGTTTAAGGTTAAATTACAGCAAGTTTCAGCATGACGGGCATATTGATATAATATCGAATGGAGAAAATGTGCCTTGTCCTTATGTTTTAGGTAAAATTTCAGCAGGTTTCAGTATTGTGGTCATCATTATATCAAACGGGTTTTCTTAGACGGAATCCACAAACATAAATCTAAAAACCTTTCGGGCAAATTTTATTGAATTCTAATAACTTTGAATTTTTACTATTTTTTTCGGTTTTCATGGCAACGGTCGACATTTTGAAGTCTTCAAAACCAGAAGCCAATTAAGCAATGATCCTGTAAAATTTAATCCAATTCTGAGCACTTTAGATCCCCCCGCCTTTTTTACCATTTCCATGGCAATGTTCGCCATTTGAAGACTTGGACACTGGAAGCCAATTCTATTGACCTTAGGCAACCTTCCTGTATGGTTTCATCAAATTCTGAGCACTTTGATTTTCCCGCCTTTTTTCCGCTTCCATGCCATTTTGAAATCTTTGAGACCAGAAACCAATTCTGTATATGTTAGGCAACTTTTCTGTAAAATTTCATCACATTCTGAGCATTTTTTTTCCCGCCTTTTTCCATTGGAGTCATCTTGGAAATTTCTGAATACAATGTGCATAACTTCAGATGCTGTTCCAACTTCCTACCAAGTTTCAATACCCTGTATATTACCATTTCAGAGAACTTGCCAGATGAAAACGGGTTGATTTACTATAATTTTTTGCGTTTCTATTAAGCGTTACTCTGCTATTTTGTAAATTCCAAGAACTTGAGGATCAAGTTTGGATCTATATCTATCACCTAACGAAGTTTCGAGAAGTTTGAAGAAAATTAAGAGGGGATCCTTCTATAATTTACTGTATACATTTATAGTGCAAATCTAAACATAACATGCAGCAGAAAAACATGTTTTCTCAAAATTACAAGTTTCGGCTTGGTTTCCATGGCAACCGACTGCTCCATTATCCATTACAACAAATAACATATCCTGTTTCAAAAAAAAAGGTTAGTTGTTCCCCTTACTACCTAAATAATACATACTGCTGTAATCAAAATACAATTCTCAGCAAAAACTGCTATGTTCTCAAAATTTCAATTTTTTGGTAAGGTTTCTTGAAATTTCAAATGCTGTAGAACCCTATCTTACATGACCCATACATTTTCTATGAAGTTTTATGGGGCAATAATTTCCCAGAAACAGTTCCAAAACAGAGGAAAACATCCAAGATGTCCAAATGTATCCCGTGGAAAATTCTTGATTCTAGATATATGGGACCAACATCGTACAAAGTTTGAAAAATAAGTTAGAACCAAACCGTCAATCTAAAAGCGAACAATCCAAGGACAATGACAACACCAGAAACAAAAAATGCAGAAAAAAACAAAGACACAACATGGGTCTAATGGGCTCCGAGATCTGGTTCGGACAAAGTTGAGGCGGAACACGGAAGAAAATAAATAAGAAAAAGAAACACAGCAAAAACAATAAGTCTCAACAAACTTCGTTTAGGAAAAAGATTGAAAAAGATATGTTTGCTAGGTAGAATTTCAAAAAATAACAGGTCTTTAAGACTTTCAGGAAATTTACCAAAATAAGAATTGAAGTTTTTTGCAATCTCACTATTGAAAATGATCACTGATAAAATAAGGCACCAAAAAAGATACGGTTGCCAGGTAAAATTCCGAAAAGTAATGGGTCTTTGAGAGTTTCAGGAAATTTACCAATATAAGAATCATATTTTTGAAGTTAAAGTGGTCATTCTAGCTGATGACAATAAATAGTTGCTAAATTATTTGATTTTATGTTAGAATTTCAAAAATTATTGGTCTTGGACATTTTCAGGAAATTTACCAACTTTGGCACCGAAGTCAAAATTCTAAATTTTTATCTTGGGTTCCAAAAGCAATTCAAGTTATTCCCCATGAAAATCTAAACCACAAAATTAAAATAATACATAAAGTTCCAGTCATATGCTGATTACTTATTGTTTAACGTTTTTTTTTTGTCCCTTCGGGGCATGCATCCAGGAGTCATACCAAATGTCCGCTATCATTAGCAAATTATAAAAATATAATAAAACTCAAATAGAAAGTTTCAGATTTCAAAGATAAATACTTCAGAAGATTTCGCATATTACTGAATAACTTGAAACACAATTTCGCTCATTTTTCCACCCTGAGGACAAATTTCAAAATTCCGAAACGTTCGGCACAGACAACTTTTATAGTGTTACTTATGCCCTTAAGACAAGGTTTCTGCAACTTAAGGTGTAAGAGGAGTTCTAGCTGAATCTGTTTTTTTTTGTTTTTTTTAACCCCCTAGAGGCCATGCCCTGAGGGGTCATACGATAATTCCGACGCCCTTTGTGAAGTTGCTACATAATATGTGAGTCGATTCCTGGGTTTCAACTTTCTAGCCCAAATAGTCTTGGAGATTTCTTCAATTATTGGATTTTGCGGAAATTCGTTTTCGCCCATAATTTGCCCCTAGGGCGTTTGACAGAAACTCCGAACCCCTAGCGCGCTAGTGCAGATCATACTCTAGTATGGTGCCAAGTTTCAAATTTCTACCTCTTATAGTTCCAGAGCTATCGGGGAGCACTACACACATGCGTACGTACGTACGTACGTACATACGGACGGACTGCATTACATAATCCCCCGCTTTCGATAAGGAGGGGGGGAATAAAAAACGTATTGACGTGAACTGAACAATTTCAGATTCAAGGGTACATTTCATATTTTATAAGTTTTAGTGACGACAATATGTGCCGATATATGGGGCACATATTGTTACCTGCAATGACGTTTTTATGGCATTGACAATACCGGCACATATTGTCACCGGCGACAATATGTGCCGTTTATGTCCAGCACATATTGTCAGCGGCGACAATATGTGCAGGGGCGACAATATGTGGCGTACCATCGTCTTCTGTTTATCTTTTTGTCGGGCAACGGAGGACAGCATTTGTAAGAACACTTTGCCAGTTAATGTTTAGCTTGTTGACGATCCCGCATCCATGTTTAAAAAGTCATGGATGTAGCGTTGCTCGACATTTAGCAAAGATTTTTGCTTAATACGGTGCTAGGAGCCGTCTTGAACTTACTATGAGGTATGGGCAAAGCTATCCTATCATAGTGCCCTACTTCAATTCGTCCAACTCGGTTACCGCGTTTTCCCCGAGTTGCAATCGAAGTACCCGAGTTTTATCTTTGAACTCTCCTAGAGTTAACCCGGTTTCAAATCTGCCCCTGACCAGGTTTGCACCCGAGTTCAGATGGCTCTAGTGAAACATAAGTCTTCGTTGATATATTTTAGTGCATTCATGTAAATTTTGTTACCCGATTTTACATAGAAATGCAAGAAAATGTAAAAATAAAATAAGAGTCATGATATCAAAATACGTTTAGCCTCAAGACAATGAAAAGGACGATATAACAAGTCGTAGTTTACAGCGAATAATAAAATCAATTATAAAATACTAAAAAGTAAAAAGTTCGCCTTTGGAATAAAAAAATATTGAATACTGCTTGGTTTGTCATCAAATAGAAAAAAGAAGGGAAACGGGGAATGTGTCAAAGAGAAAACGACCCAAAGGGGAGTAATAACATCTCAAAGCCACCATAAGATCTTCAATGAACGGTGAGAAAACCCCACACCCAACAGCAGGTCGGAGTCGGCCCCAGAATATAGAGTAGTCAAGTTCAGCGAAATAAACATCATCCTAAACTCCTATAGACATAAAGTAAACGAACTAGAAAAAAGACAAGACACACAAAGGCTTAATAATTTCCTGACTTAGGACAGGCGCAAACCTGCTGCGGCGGGTTTAAACTAGTTTTATTAGGCCCTAACCTTCCCCCTACAGCCAATGCGATAAATAAAAAAACAATCGTAAAATTCAGTAAAATTCAGTTGGCTACAGGACTGAGTCAATTGTGAAAAATGAAACTGAAAGAACTAAATATACGGACATCAACATGAAATCACAAGAGACTACTTGCAGTTAACTGACATGCCAGCTTCAGACAATCGTGGAACAGTAGTATAAAAACTTCCTTTTTCGGTAACATGAGAAGAGTTTAAAAGTCTATCATGCCATTTTTATACAATAGATAGCGAGATTTCAAGTTCGTCGTCGAAAACGAAATCTTAAAAATGTTTATTCGTCCATAATCGATATATGGTTATAGCTCGTGAGTTACCTTTCAGTAGAGTTTTTATAGTTCGATTCAAGTGCCCTCGACGCATGTGCAGATATGACCAAAAATTCAACCTTGGTTACCCGAGTTTGATGAATCGAAGTAGGCCACTGAAGTAAAGATGAAGAACAACAATAAAAGCATTGTTCAATTGGTTTTTACCATGTATTTGTAGAGACTTTTTCTCATGTGCATTTACTCCATTTCCCTTCATTGCTTACAGTTGAATTAGTTCCCAGAGAAAAGATTACAGGAAGTACCTCCAATCGCCTAAAAATACATTTACATGTCACAATCCACTTGGAAACTATACAAGAAAACATCAATAAAATGAGAAAAGACAATTGTAAACAACGATAGGAACTCGGGATAGCCGGACTTTGTACCGACATCAGCAATAGCCAGCGGTATATGGGTACCCTAACCCGTCCCATTTTCCTATAGTATAATAAACATACAAATAAAACAAAATACAGACTACTATCTCCATTAACACTTTCTTGAAAAGGGAAAGAAAAAGACACATCTTAATTTTGAAGGAAGAGTCAAGGAGTGCTTACCAACTAGCTCAAGGAGCCTAACACTGTGGCACTTCAGAAGACTGCTTAAAAAAATCTAAAAAATGTGCTTTTTTTCAATTTACATCGTGAAATGAAAATGTGTCATCTGATTTGGAAAAAAAGACAGAAAGAATAAAGAGGCTGATTCAGAAAGCTGGTACTGATATAAGGCGATGCGGCAGTGAACATGTTGAAAGTGATTTTAAGTATTTATCAATAAACGTATTCAGTGAAGGGATATGGATATGTATACAAATATTAAACATACACAATAACTAGGAAATTTAAAGTTAATAAAAAGGTACGATAAATCAACCATGAAGATAAAAAAACTCAAGTAGAACAAATTGAGAATTAAACTGTTTTCAAGTACCTCTCAATCAGTGCTATGAACGTGACAAGAATAAAAGCGATTGATCAAGAAGACAAGTGCTAGTTGAGAAAAGACTTTCAATTATAACAAGTTTGGTACATGTGAAAAGAAAAAAAAATTTCAATATTTCACATTGCTGTGCAATTCGCTAAGAAAAAAACTTCGTTTTAATCTGTGTGAAAAATGGTAGAGCTCGAAGATGTTCTTATGATTTATTTTCTGCAAGCCGTACTAAATTGACTTTGATTTTGCTTAAACAGCCTAAAACCAGTGGATAAGGAATAAAACTTTGTTTTGTTTTCATTTGCTCAATGTTCTACCATCATATCATTTTTGACCATATGTTTTATATAAATATATTAGTTTGTGTTAGTTTTTGTTTAAGTGTTCGAGTGGAAAATTGTGTCACATTTTATCAACGGTTGTAGTGAAACATACATCTCTCTACAACTTCGAGAAACAAACTGAACTGTTCACACGAGCACAGTGATGAGTGAAATCATGTGTGTAAGCAGAGAAAGTATCTCTTAGTATGGACATTTCTATTTTGATGTCTGTATATGCGTTACCACTCACGCAGAAATTGTAATGTACAAAAAACAATTAAGACCCCGTAGCCGTTAGTAAGACCAATAGTAAAGCAAAAATAGACATTTAATTTTTTGAATGCTTATAATTCCAATTTATTGTTTTCTGATTTTATAAAAGCACTATCATAGACCCCTGTTCTAAGCTGATTTTGTTATTTCAATTAAGCTCCTTATTGTTTATTTGTCATCTTATCATAGAACCTACCCGTGTTGACAAATAAGCTTTCAATAGAAATAAATAAAATCAACAATAAGGAAAGTTTATTATAGGGGCCGCCTTGCACTTAGTATGAGGTAGGAGTGTTTGCTCTTTGTTGAAGGCCTCGTGGTGACTTCAGGATGAAGAACCGCATTGCAACCTTTGTTCCATTTGCTTAATCTTACCATGTATTTATAGGCATTTTGTCTCATGTATATTTACTCCATATCTCTTCATTCATTCTTCCTCTTGTTTAGCTCTGTTCTTGGCTGATATTTGCTTTTCTATTTAGCTACTATTGGTTATATGTTTTTTATCAGTTTTTACACATATTTCGGTAAATGGATTCTTAATGTTTTGTTATGATCTGATTGAAGAGACACAAGTTGCCGAGATGGTAATATACATAAACTAAACTTACAGTTGACTTCCGTATTTTGTTATTTATTACGTATACATAATACTTAGTCTTACATGTGAACATGTCCATACATGTGAACATGTCCATTTAATTTATCATTGCACCTGATCTCACCAATGGGATAAAGTCGTATCATTGTTGTTTATCTGTCGGTGTGTCTACGTTTTTCTTTTCTGTGCCGAAATTTTGTGATGTCTTCGTATTTTTGGGTTTCCGATTTTTCCATTCTCTTTGGACTATTTGTATTTAGACTAACGTTTCGTTTCAGATTTACTTTATCATAGATGTATGTGTTAAATGTGCTTGATTTGATATCACTTAGTTTGTTAGTAAATTTCATTGAACCAAAAACGAATGCCGATCTTAAAGCTGAGCAATTGCAGAATTGAAATTCTGGATACATTCAAAATAATTTGAAAAAAATACATGAACAATATATAAAAAAATTCTGCAAAAAGCTTCCTCGTGTGTTTCAGAGATAAATCTAGCTGACATCGTTTGTCGATGAAAGA
This sequence comes from Modiolus philippinarum, assembly GCA_002080025.1. Taxonomy (NCBI): domain Eukaryota; kingdom Metazoa; phylum Mollusca; class Bivalvia; order Mytilida; family Modiolidae; genus Modiolus; species Modiolus philippinarum. Next base: position 15,482 of record MJUU01000993.1, read on the forward strand.
ATTAAATGCTATCAATGCGAAAGTTAAGCAAAATATTTAATAGAAAATGTGAGAGGGACCGTGTCACGTAGTTTAGATATACCGAAAAAGCTACAAGATAAGAGAATATAATGGTAAAGTTCATTGAGGAGTGTATATTTCTCCAAATGTAAATCAATACATCATGAAACCAAAACCGTGTTCAACACATGCATCACTAAAAATGTGTGCCAAAAGGGAATTAAAGACATTATCATCCTCCTGACCGTGTTATTGGTCATTTCAAATGAGTAGAAAACGAAAACCTACTTCTGAACAATAAAACAAAGCACAAATACTAAAAAAGGCGCTGAGTCATTTCGATCTCATTTCTTCACCAACCACCTACAAAAAATGTTTTCTAGTGACATTTTGCACAAGCGATAAAAATTTTGAGGTTGAAATTTTGACCACTTTAATCATCAATTTGGAATTCCGCATGAAAGTTTAGGGGCATCCATAAATTTACATATTGGATAATTTTTTGCCCTATTTTGCTGGCACAAAATTTTATGTCTGCAGATATTTTACTTTTCACAGACCACATCACGCGTTTACAATTTTGGGCAGTTTTATTATTTCTATCGTTTACATATTATATTTTATAATTAGTCTATATTGAGTTCATGTAAGATCATGTCAATATCTCGACTTTGTACATTTTAGATGCTTTATGAGAATAATGTTTATAGACTAAGCTTCCTGGTTTTAAGAGTATTTTAATTTTTTACAACAGGGAAGTCTAAATGTTATAAAACAAATCAACGGCATCAATTAAAATAAAAATACTTTCTAAATAAATCTTTTAAAATTGACAGTTTGTGTTTTAAACAAACAAATTCGTATTTTAAATAAATATGGAATAAATAAGCGATATAACAGCTGGCCGTTTCGAATGCTACTCTTAAAATACCAATAATTACGGCGTAATGTAGTTAAGACCAAAGAACGATGGCCATTTTGTCGTGAATTGTGTTGGATCTTTCTAAAAATGGACTCAAATGTTGCTGAAAATCGTCTAAGGTGTTCTCTTGTACATGTACATGAACGCTCTAGGAATGAAATTTAAATAATCCGTTTGTATGTCAAACTAATTGGTTGATTACTTAAAGTTAAACGTGCTATATCAGGACGAGAACAAGTCAGTAACTTGATTTAAGTGGGTGATGGTAGAAAATTTAGCATTCAATACAGCTTTGGAAGAGTGCTCTCCTCCTTTATAGTACATCGCGCTTGGCGTTTCCAGACACAATTCGTCTTCAACGGGGTTCGCGGCCAAACGAAGTTGAAATCGGCTATTGGTTTTGTGATGCTCAGTCGGGCGTCAAAATTCAATCAATACCTAAGTTGCGTAATAAACTGTTAATTTCGTTATGCTATATACGTCTCTCATCAGCAGTATTCAAATCAAAACAACCATCATCCAAAAGTAGTCAAACAAGAAGTACTCATTTCCAAAGATATCGAAAAAGGAGGCTAAATTCAGTACCAAAGACGTCCAACGAGTGCCATATACGGAATGAAGCCTCAGTATTTTAAAGGGTTAGAATTTTGATAAAAACAGTAAATTTCTATAAAACGCAAGGTATTTTTTGTTCATGTCAGACAGGTCTGACTATTGGGCTAGTGTTTAACCTCGGAGACGTCTGGTCGAGCATCATTGGCATCGGCCCAATGGTTTAAAAATGCAATCAATACACAAGTTGAATAATGAACGGTTAATTCCGTTATGCTGTACACATGTTTCAAGGGGTAACCTGTCATCAGCATCATTAAAATCAAACAATATGGAAAGCTATAATCCAAAAGAAGTCAAAAAAGAAGTATCCATTACCAGAAGTATCTTGGTGGATGTCCTTGGTACTGAATTTGACCTCCTTTTTCGATATTTCTGGTACTGAATACTTCTAACTGAAACGAAACTTATATATGTTGTTAGATACCGAAAGGAAGCCTATTGATTTTGGAAATATTAAGTCAAAGTTCAAGGTCACAGTGACCGAAAATAGACTGAAAATTTCAGACTCTTTGAAGATTTCCATAACCATGAAGAAATAAAAGGATATGGCCTGAATAAACATGGAGCAAGATCCCTATAAAACATGGTAAGATTAAGTAAATGGAACAACGCTTTCATTGTTGTTCTTTATCTTAAAGTCACCATGGGGCATAGTCTATAATTGTAATTTATTGTAGAACTTTTAAAGCAACACATGTAGTGGGTTTGAAATAATTTATCTAATTTTCATTGTTATTACATATAAACAGTATAACATTTGAAACGGTATAAAAAGCGCATATTTTATGATATGAAAAATATTATAAACATCAGTATAACATCATAACAATATTTTCAAAATTATAAAGAAAGAAATATATATTTGCTATAAATCCTAGTTCATTTGTACCGAATGTCAATTCTTTTATCCTTATGTTCAAAATAAACTAATATGAAATTTTTGTTTCACCAAACTATGAAAAGAATGTATATTATTCAAAATACAATTTAATAGATATTCAATATAACATACTATCAGTGTCACAAGATCAATTACATATTATCCTGCTACATTCTGCTCAGTGAACTAATCAGTGCATGGACTTAAAATACAAATACCGTCTGTCCAACAATAATGAATCACAGAACATTTGCTTTCCAATGTTAATTATCATTTTAACATGAAAATATATTTACAATAAAATTGAAAACTATTAACTTATTTCTAGACTTGTACTTTGTCCACCAAAATGTTGAAGATTGTTTATACAATAACTTATAACAAAAATGTCTTCTTTACCTTTAAACATAATTAGCAAAAAATTACAATACAAGTTGCAATTTCATTTATGGAAATGTAACAATCCCGAAGTCAAAAAAGGCACAAAAACATCAACCTTACACTCCAAGGTCAAATTGTAATGTTGTAAAATACTAAAAATCAACTGTTTTAATTACCATTGAATTACGCAAGAAACTGAGTTCATGAATACGAAAATGTCACCAAAAATGGAAAAGACAAACTTTTGGCTGATTGCCCACACTGCGCTACCTGAAAAGAACTCAATCTCTATTTAATACATAATAGTAGAAAATTATTAATTGATAATTCGATAAATATGATAAACTTCCAAGTACAAACATTTCAAAATCTGCAAAATAGGTAAAAAGATAAATTCATAGATACCAAAAATGATATATGTAGTGAATTTAAGATATCATATAAGACACTTTCACCATAAGTCGAAACCGAAGACGAATCCGAGTCCGAAACCGAAACCAATTTAAATTGTATAATATTCAACAATTAGAAAAATAATGTTTTTCTGTGATATAAAATCAAATTTTAGTGCTGGAACTAAACAAATTATACTTTTACAAAGTTTTTGATGTATTTCAACGAACAAATATTCATTCGATATAAGTATTATGTAAAAGCGATAGTGCAATGCATAATTCAACAATTTTTTGTTTTTAGAGATGATAAATAAATACAGAAAAATCGTTATTATGAGAGAGGGGGTGAGAGTAACTAATTTAGATTGTACCAACCTTCAAATGGATTCTCTTAAAAGCAAACAGAAGAACACAATAGATACAAGCGTATATAAATACAAAATAATGACATGTCCATATAAAACTAATATACACAATAAAACTATACAATGTAGCAAAATATTTATTTATCAGAAATTTAGCAATTGTTGAAATAAAATATAGTTTCCAAGTTTTAATTTCATTTGATTACAAATTCGACTTTTGGGCCATCAAAGAGAATACTTGTGTTGTATATTTCTGTACTCGGGCCTTAAACAAAAAAATTGTGTGATGATGAAAATCTAGTTAAGTATGACTCGTTGTCCATGAAGACACGCACATATACAAAAATGAACAACACGGACCCAATAAAAACCATGGGTGAGATCAGGTGCACCGGTAGAGTAAGCATCTCCTGTTTCTTATAAGACACCCGCCGTGTTGAACATGTCAACTCCGGTAGTAAAGTAAAATCCTGTAGAGGAAAATCAAACTTTAGTGGCAAAAAGAAAGATCTGTTGTCATCTGGGAAACAGATATCTCATAGCGGTCCACAAGATCGCGATGTCAACCGTAAAACTTCTGTGGTGATGACCTAAAGTTATGGGAAACATACCCTTGCTTAAGTAGCCTATTTGTAAGCAACCAAGCTCTATCAAGGTAGTCACTGTATCGACCACAGGCCCTTGAGTAGCGAATGAGTTGGGAGGTGTAAACTCCGTATGCTGTTGCTTTTGGAATGTTGCTACAAAGAAAGGGGAAGTTGACTATTGGAAAAGTGAAGTCATCGCGTTTGTCATATAGCCTAGTTTGTAGTGTACCTCTTTTTTCAATTTCAAGATGAAGGTCAAGGAACGAGGCTGATGTAGAAGTATCTGTAGTATCCTTAATTTCTAGCTCTTTTGGATAGATAAGATGAAGAAAATCACCAAAGCGAGGATTATTTAGTGATAAAATATCATCTATATAACGGAAGCTGAAATTAAAGGACTGGGCCAGTTTTTTATCTTCATTTTGAAGAAGCCCTTCGATGAATTCAGCTTCTTATGAGTGGAGAAATAGATCGGCTAAAAGAAGTGCACAGTTTGTGCCCATTGGAATTTCGATAGTCTGTTAAAAAACAAGTCCTCCAAACTGGACAAATATATTGTCGATCAGAAACTCTAACATTTTAATCACTTCTTCCTCTGTTTATTTTTTCTGTGATTCTGAGTCGTATTTCTCAAAGTATGCTCGTTCTTTTTTAAGTAGTCTTTTAATAAGTCTTTTTTTATAGAATTTTATATCAATAATGCCTTTAGGCAAATATTCCTTTCGTAATTGGAACAGTTCCATTTTCCCTAAATATTTCGCCAGAAATCCTTAAAAACGATTCCAAATGGTTTATTGCTATGGCTTCCAAATTCCATTTGACTATATTAACAATGTCTTTGTCCCCCAACTTGAACAACCGTAATCGAATGGGGAAGAACAAATGCATTTAAAAAGCCATTTATTGGTGATTTTGTATTTCTTTGATTTGCCTGAATAAAAGTAAAGATGAATTTACCCTTTCAAAAAATTCAAAGTTCGGAAAACAATGCATCAATAAAATCACCGAGGACGTTTCACATTGATTTTCATTCAATTATTGGCCTTTGACATAAATATGAACAGTTTCATCAGATAAGGCATAAAGTTTTTTGTTTTGAACCTATACTCATAGACTTTGTCTTGGAAACATTAAGATCTTCTGCAGCATCGCAAAATATTTTCAAGATAAGCTTTTAGTGCTGACTTATACAAAGCTTGTTTTTGTCGGTTGCCAATATGGTACTAATGTCTGAAAAAAAATAGTGTTATGACTTTGGTTATATAAATTAAGGTCATTAATGTAAGTAAAAAATGATATATTATCTCAAACTGACCCTTGAGGTACGTCCAATTTTACCTGTTGGATATGTGGTTGAAATGGAAACAGTTTGTTATCAGTCTTTCAAACAGGAAGAAAACCGCTATAGAGAAGTGTAAGAGAACTACAATTTATGAAATGCAGAAGGAATTCGTGATTAAGAAGATCACAAGCTATTGAGAGATATGAAAATTCCTCCCTAATTTACTGGTCATAACCACATGTTTATCATAAATGTCAATAACGATCTGATGATTTGAAAGTAAACCGGATTGTAATAAATAAATATAAATTATAACATGTCCTTTTCCATATCGGCCCTGGTATCATCCCGAGACTGTCATATCGGTCTCGAAGGATGATACCAGGGCCGATATGGAAAAGGACATGTTATAATCTGTTTATCACATATGAAATGTAGAATTCGTAAATAATAAAAACACAATTAAATGGCATCTTTAAAAATAATGAACACAGTATTTTAATTTCGATGTCACAAAAATACTTTTTGAAGGAAATGATACCAGGGACGATATGGAAAATTACATCAAATGATCCGGCTAGTTTTCACGTTTTGAAAAAGCAATCTTAATTTTCAGTATCAAAGAGAAAAAACACTCAAAAATCTACTTTAAGAGTATATTTTGCACGTATAAGAAAACGAAAATTTAAGAGTGTAGCCTGCTGCTCTGTGATAACTTATTTTCGTTGCGAATCTATTTTCCATCTTTTATGTTTGACACTGTCTTTAAATTAGTGAAATAAATGAGCATTTCTATGTGTTTTTTTTTCAATTTAGTCAAGTTTCTGTTTGAATCCGATGCCAAACGTAAATACGTGATGAGGCATATATTAAACGTCAAACTACTATGACGCCATCAAAATGTGTGCAAAAGGGCATGATTACCCGTTATTTGCCCGGGCCAGTGATATGGATGGACAACATTAGTTATTGCATATGCATAAGTCTATGTATTGCGCATAAATATGTGATAAAGTTAAGTATATTTATTGAAGAAATTTTTCAAATGATTTCTAACATGACTCTCAAAAACTTTTCATGCTGATGGTAAAAATGCAATACCTCTGTAACTAGAAACATCATTTCGAAAACTTTATCAACTTTAGCCTTTTGGAGCAAAGAGGGCAAAGCTAATGTTTAACTGACAAGAACAAGAATATGACATAAAGAATTAGAAATAGAGTTGTATGATATATTCACAGTTATTTAGCTTATAATGCCAGGAGCTGTTGTTCATTAATATATATTTGATATATCTAGTGTTTTAGCTGTTTAGGACATCAAGGGAATATTGAGATATTACATCGAATATGTCTGTATTGAAAACTTGTGATTAATTTTAACCCTCCTTGTATTCATTTGGAAATTCACTTGTAATGTGCTCATTTTTGCATTCACAAGTCATTCTTGGACCAAAGCATTAAGATTTTTCCACTTATGCAAAGGGTGACAATTGAATGACCGGATGGATATATCATGTCTCCTAACAAATGCAAATCTTTTAGACAATTGTTCCCGTTGACCAATGTGATCCCATGAATGATTTCTTTTCTACAAGATTGTTATTTATTTTGAAATGATATATCCGTCCGGTTATCAAATGTGTACACACGAAATCACATTGATTTCAAGATGCTATGATCCAAGAACAATGAAGGTTTGTGAATGCAAACATTTGTTCAAAATGTGTATATGATGAGCAAACTGTACGTCGGAATAAAATCTATAAAATCACAAATTCTCTATGTACAGACAGACTTGATGTTATGTTTCAAATATCGTCCAATTATGAGCTGTTGTACAGCTTATAAGTACATTGTAATATTCAACTAATTCAATATCTGTTCGTCGAAAAGAATAAAAACTTAATAAAAGTATAATTTATATAATTCCCAGACTTAAATCAAGTGTTATTTTATATCGCATAAACATTTTAAATGTTTCATAATATGGGGTTAAACTGATTTCGGTTTCGGTCTCGGTTTCGGATTCGGCTTATGTCTATTAAACTGTGAAATCACCATTTAACAATACAAATCAATCTATATTTTAACAAAGATAGATAACTCTAATCTTTCTTCAAACAAATTCTAAACTTATCCTAAGATATAAACTGACTATAAAATAAGAGATATAATATGGAATATACATTGTATATAAAAAACAAATAAATAATACCACAAATCCCGTACGTGCACACATAGTATGTAAGTTATGTTCACAATAAGTTGGACTTTAAGTGAAAAGACTATGGAAAAGGAACAAGTAATATATATTCTATTTTTCCCTGTTTCAACTTTACACATTCTTTATAATCCACCTTTAACCGTTTCCCAGTAATGAGTATTTTCTACACAAACAGCAATATTTAATATTCTATTTCGTTTGACCTTATGTTAATAAATCTGATGCAGCAGTTATGAAACAGATAATTTGAAAACTGACCATTAATTACACAGTGTACATAACTCGGACGAAGTAGCTTCTCTGTCAAGTCTGGTTCCGTGTTCATTTTCAACCTTGTTGAATACAAATAAGACAGGGAACTGTGTAGAGAACTGCTTAGTTGCAACAAAATTGCACAAACAGCAAATTATTTGAATGTCCGGTTGCATCAATCTTTATTTGACAGTCAAAAATATCCATTTTCAAGCTCCATTATGAGTCGTCTGTAAAATCCAGTTTTGACTATCTAGTTTGAGATTTACGCCCAGGACATTCCAATAGTGTACTGTTATTGCTTAAGTAACACAAATTGAAATTAACATATTATATCCAAATCGAAAAGACACCAACTTTGTTTGGGATCAAAGCAATTTTTTCGGAGAAGTCGGTGCTATGAGAAAAAAGATTATACTAGAAACAAAAGTAAGAAAGATGTTTGGTTTTATTGAGAAAAATTAGTGTGGCACCCAAATCTGCGGTAATATATGATGAGTACCGCCATCAATTAACTGGATACGAAAATACATGTGACAGCTGTTTTTGTTTTACCCGAGGACTGAACTGTTGCACAAAACCGTAGGCTGAGTGCAACAGTTTAGTCAGAGTATCAAATTAAACAGCTATTGTTTGAGCACCAAGTCTATAACTGTCTTGTTATACCTTTTCCTGTGCCATGTGTTTTTGTATTTGAAATATGTTTTATCGGCATATCTATCTTTACTACATTTTTCGAAACTTTTAGTCTTGTTTAATATGATCCCGTTTCACGTACGTCGCCATGTTGTTGTTCCAGACAACAGATCATGTGATACGCGAGTGACGTTAATTAACCAATCAAAATAAGGCAAGCGGTCAACAGTTCGGCTGCGGTCAGCAGACTTAAAACTGTTGACCGTCAACAGATTGTTTTTGTTTTGAGAAAATAAAACAGTCAAAGTGTCAATTTCTATTCCCAATGCATTTATAAAAGGAAAAAATTATAAGGTATGATAATATTGTATGTTGTTGGTATTTGAAATACTTTGTATTTTTATGCCTAGAATTTGCACTTTATTTAACTTATCCCTTTGTATTTGAAATCAGTATTCGCACAAATTATGAATGAAATAAAAACGAATAACAAGAAATATCTACAATGACTGAAATGGAAAAAATGGCTCGTGATAAAAAAATCACTATTAGTTACAAATAACTAAGATTTTTAACGTGCAAACACTTTTTGATCGACAATATATATTTATGTCTGTAGTGTAATAATTAGTTGACAGTCCCCAGGATTCAGCGTATTCTGCATTTCAGATAAATCCGCCTTTATCCGTCAACCGAAAGTACTATTCTGTATCATCTGATACCTTGTGCATATATAAAAGAATCGAAATGAAGAGAACATAGATAATAGGGATGTTGAAGGTCAATACTGTTATAGGACTTAAAGTTTAAACATAATTATAAGGGAATACTTTCCTTGTAAATGTTCCATTCCATTTTGATTGTTATTGTTTGAATATGTATGTTTTGTGGAATTAGCATTCTTATTGATTTATTATTTATTTATCTTATTCATTGTTTAATTATTTAACTCTGCTCAGACTAACTCGGAACGTTTGAAATTTGAGAAATTTAGAAATAATGCCAAGTAAAAGAATGTAAATTAAAGACTGTTTTCAAATCTAGACAAATTACATTTCGAGCACACTAATATAGAAGAGATGTTCTTACTGGGAGCTAGATTACCAAAGAGAAAACAAAGGGGACAAAGTACAATCCATTGAAGATTTTTATAGACGGGTATATCCAAAGAGTGAAGAGACAATACCAGAAAATAGTATAAAACATTCGTAGACGCATGTGGGAATCAGAAGACTGTGAAGTAGCATCGATGTAATTTGTTTTCAATGATAAAGAACAATCAGAAATTGAAGAAATAGATATCAAAAGTAGAAAAAGAGATAGACTAGTTCACAAGTATTTCATAACAGTGAAGAAAAGATTTCAAGGCAGGTTGACGTAGTTCACATAATTGTAGAAACAAATGTTAAAGGGATCTCATTGATGAAGTTGGAAGTTTTGATTGAGTGATCTCTAATCACATGGAGGTCGATACGGTTCGAAGACATGCATAAAGACGGAGAGCTTCTACAAATATTGCCAGAGTGCCAACCTGTTTTTCACAAAAGGAAACAAAATATTAAACAGCTTAAAGATTAATAAACATTCCCGGGAATACCATCAGGAATGATTTTTTGACGAATTCTGTTGTGAATTTTCAGTAATACTGAGAAATGTCAAGACAAACTTACTTTCAGAAGATTTTATCTCAAAATTAAGATGAAATTGAACTTTCAAACTAGATGTTTAGAAATTTAAGGTGACCAATTTCCTTTTGAAATTCAGATCTTTGAAATACGCTCAAGTCAAGTTATAGCCTTCAAAGCTATAAGCTATAAGCTTATTTAAATGTGGGGTAAATGTCAAATCAAGATTATCCAGAAAAGGCAGCAATACTATGAAAGAGAATGTGTTTGTTATTTTATGCCCCGATAATAACTTTTTAAAACAGTACGGACTAGCATTGGGAGAGTTTTTGTGGACGTTTCAAAGGATCATACATATGCTAGAATATTCAATCCAGGGAATACAAGTTTTATACTTCAAAAAGGAACACACATCGGATAATTTGTGCCTTCTATACGGATTTCAGATTCTAATAATGATAATGAAGCGAATGAGGTGCATAAATTATCAGAACTAACAATCAACAGAATGAAATCCAAACTCGTATTTTACATACGTATAAGGAAGATTGTGAAAATTAAATAGAAACAGAATGAGAAAATTTTTGATAGTTATTGGCTAGATATAAAGACACAATAGCCTACCCTTAATATGGTGGATATCCGTTTCGTCTGGTCAAGATATTAATCGAAAATGGCTAAAAGCAACATTGTGTCCATTCTATTGGAGAAAAATGCGGCAAAATTGAGCTGATAATGTCAGAAATTGCGACATTTGTGAAGAAAAGAAAAACCCTAGACAATAAAGACGACATGGAATGAAAACTTATGTATCCGGCGGATAGACGATTTGAACGACTTTGGGGTATAGTTTAGCAGGTCAATTTCCTGTATCAGAAAGGGAAAATTCATATATAGAAGACTTTATGAAATTAAAGTCTTATAGAAGACTTTATGAAGACTTTATGAAAATTTTACAGATATGTACGTAATTCCAAATATTGGAGTTGAAACAGTATCAGATGTTATGCTAACAGTATGGATTAGACGTTGCGAATGTCCGTTAAAAGTACATAGTGATCATGACACATAATATGAAAGTAACTTATTTAAGTCATTGTGCAGATTTCTTCGACAAAGATAAAACCAGCACTTCACCGAGACATCCACATTCTGATGGCTCAATTGAAAGAATAGGAAGAACCGTAAAAGGTATGTTTTTAAAACAGACAAGAAGAGATCAGAAATATTTCGACAAATATATATTGACATGATAACAATAGTATTTAATGCTACTACTCACTATAGTACGGGTATTCGCGGTATAGAATGACAATCGGGGAAAATTCTTATGCCGCATGATGAGTGCAATACGTTATATTTCATCTGCGGACAACGAATTAATAAAAGCTAAGACAAATTCACTAAATAGGCAGAAACACATTTCTAAACGCCACAAACGGTATTATGATATAAAACAACTGCAGTAGAATACCGAAGGAACAAAGGAGGGTATCTACAAAACTTAAAGTCAAAAGACATGGCCAAAACGAGGACACAGAAAACAATGACGTTAGATACAGAAAGCAATGTCATTAGACAGATACAAAGCAGAAAAATAAAAATCACAACATTCAAAACCAAGGCACTCACAGTGTGAACTCCAGTAAAACTGAGAGTGACACAGGTGCAGGTAAATGAAATAAAAGGGACAACAGGAAACACCTACAATGGCTGAAAATCATAATTACATGCCACAATCTGCTAGGGAAGTACACCGGAAAAACACAAATAAGACAAAAGAAAAACGTTAACAACTATAGGAACTCGGGACAGCCGAGCATTAATGTAGAAAAGATAACAGGAAACACTTACAATGGCTGAACATTACAATCACATGCCAAAATCCACCAGGGTACTGCACAAGAAAAACAATAAAATGACAAAAGACAAACATAGACAACGATAGGAACTCGGGACAGCCGGACTTGGTACCGGCACTAGCAACAGCAAGGGTTAAATTGGTTAATAGGTACCCAAACCTCCCCGTTTCTCTATACCGTTTCCATATAGTATAATAAACATACAAAGTATTTCCAATACAAGTAGACAACTAAATCCAAGACCACAATCTTGAAAAAAAAGAATAAGACAAAACGTAATTTAGAAAGATGGGTCAAGGAGTGCTCGCCCCAAAACTGTCGGCTATCTCAAAGAGCCTACTCTGTTGGTAAAATACTGCCGCACTCCGGAATAAAAATCAAATTCAAAACTCCCCGAAGGGTTTGGTAAAGGATCATCAAGGAGTTTAGTAGACATCGGCAGAAGCCAGTATAACTGTAACACCCTCAGCTCATTTGATCCCAAAGCCACTTTAACGGAATCATGAAGAATATCCGGTCAATATCCCTATTACGTAAAGAATGTAAGTTACGTCCCAGTGTTTTCTGAATTTTTTATCACGTTTGGACATTTCCGTAAAAACGAGGACGCAAAATATCTTAGTAATAAGCTGTTTGCAAGTCGCATTATATTTAGATACATGTAACAAATGTTCATTATTTCTGTAAAACTTCTTAAAAGTGTTTATCGATTTATGAAATCTGTAACCTTGTTGTAAAAGTTTGGATGTGATGGTGAGGTTCCGTTCATAAAATTCGTCAAGAGTAGAACAGACGCGTGCGAATCGTACAAGTTGTATACACCCAGTATGATGGAGATACAGGAACGTCGCCATCAAGAAAAGGCAAATTAGTAATAGATAAATTAAATCATAAATTATAGTTTTAATTTTTTTAGAGTCAACGATGATAGTTAGATCGAGAAATGGACAGTATTTAGAATCATCGTTTGATTTATCAAGTTTCCAGTTCTTGTGGGTAAATGACGTCGACATAGTAAAAAAAACTGGAGATTGTCAATAGTAAGGATATCGCCGATATACCCGTTGTCATCGTTGAAAATTGAAATAAGTCGATCACCGTTGCATCCTGTAGTTTTTTCATAAAGTCCAATTCGTAACAAAAAGGTCTGCAATGAGAGGTGCACAGTTTGTACCTATTGAAATTCATATGACCTGTTGATAAACGATGTTAGCAAAAAAAAAAAAAAAAAAAAAAAAAAAAAAAAAACGAAAAAAATGTTGTATAGCAAAAGATTCAGCATGTCCTTATATAAATGACAAAATACTTGATTATTAAGTCGAAGAATTGGTACGCAGATATCAACCGACAGTAATTAAAGGAGCGAAAAAGATATTGTCTAGCTCGGACAGAATATAATGAAGTAACTATGGAGGAACAGACCAACGGTCATCAAATTCCGCCTGCTGTTCCACATTCAAATATTCCTAGCACTGACACAAAGAAATCAGAAAAAAATTGCCCTATAAAGCCACCTAAAACGTACGATTCCATTCCAGATAAAGTAACTATACTTAATATTCCAAATAATTTCCCGTCAACACCTTTTTGTAAGAAAAAAGGGGTAGAACTAGAAAGCCAACCCGATTTGATAAACTGGAAAATGCGTCCTTTCAACTGTGATAAGTTTCAAGAAGAATAACAACAAAAACTAACAGAAAAAAAGCATGAGAAGGAAGTTCGTAGAGACATTTCGTACAAATACAGATGTTTTGAATGCCAGTCAAAATGTAAAAGAAGTGATCTAAGAAGGCATATAGGACAGAACAATAAAATTAAATGGGGAAAAACCTATTCTAATGGCATTGGAGATAATCATATTAACGTTGACACTTATACATAAGATAGACAAATTAATGAAGAAGAAATCATAAACTTAAAAGACAAAATAAGCAAAAAAATGTAGAAGATAAATTAGAAGTAATTTGAAAATATTGGATATAAAGGAAGATAAAAGTTCTCAACGAAAATTGTTCAAGATGATATTCAAACTGTTATATTAACTTAAACGAAAACAAATTCAAAATATTTCTACGGAACAATAAAAGAGATGAAAGAGACCTTTATTGGTTTTTTGTAGAATGTGAACAAAAATACAGCAATATGCCTTATGTGATATGAAGAGCACAAGACTATAATGACTTTTTAAAAACTGATAAAAAGATTCCATTTATATCTTTAACTTATCTAGACTCTACCGGTACGTATACACCATTGATGGATGGCAGACACCTGTGTTTAATATTCTATAAATAGACTTTTATCATGTTTATTGTCGTAAATTGACTAGGGATTCTTAGGGACTAAGGATGGGAGTTATTGTAATATTATAATTCATTGATATTCCACAAGAATTCGTTTATTCTGCATTACAGATAAATATATCTAGGTCGGTCAACTACATGAATGCAGCAATATTCCGTATGAGCCGTTACCTTGTGTACATATGAAAGGATTGAACATTCAGTGTTTAGGGATCCTAATACACAATGTATTATGAAAACTTCAAATTTTCTTAAGTTCTTATTAAAATCGTCCATGAGATGTTCCATTTCATTCTGGTTGTAATTGTTTTTAGTATATATTCATAATTCGATTCATTCTAATAAAAAGAAAATATATCTACTTACAAATTACTACACAGTTTTTTTTCTTTTGTTTTGTTTTATTGTTTGACATCACGACGTCAGTCAGTATTATAATCAGAAAAAGAACATCCGGTAAGGCGTCCATTTTCGCATTACATGACGTTCAATTAAGTGTAACGTGTTCATTTGATTGATTAAGGTTACGACACTATCATTGAAAATTGATAAATTAACAATTATGATCATGATTTTCATTTATTGATTCTCCTGCGAAATAAACACGCGTTGTTTTCTACATTTACACTTTAGGAAACTTATACTGGTTTTGTCGGAATAAAAGACAGAGAAACCAGTTCGTTTCTTAAGTATGTCCTTCCTATAGATCAGGAGAACCGCAATTGTGGAATTATATTGTGAGTTTTGTTTGGTTACCGTTACAATTATGAAGCTAGGAAATTCTGGAAAACCATAAAAAATATACCTTTTATTGTCTATGTAAAAGAATACTGACGTCAGACTAGCTTTTTGGAAAGCTAATACTTGTTGCTATCTTATATTTGCTATCTTATATTTCCCCTATCAACTAAAAAAACATGGAAAGCACCTGTGTTTTCATTTATATTCAATTTAGGATTTAGCATTCGTAAACAGTTCAGTTTTGTATAATTTGGTGCTTTAACATTCCTTGTTAATTCTGAAATTTTTACTTCATATCTGCACTATATAAGCAATTGAAACATTTTCCTTTTAGATGATATCTAACATGTCATTAAAGTATTAGATATCTTTAAATAATCGACAAGTACTCTACAATTACCATATAATGCATGTACATGTATACAACTTGACAAACATTCGTGATATAAATTTTGATTTTAGATCTTTCCATTCTCATTTGGTCATAACCACTTCTTTATTAAAGAAAAAGATCAGCGGCAGATAAAAATGATTTTAAAAGTTGTAAAAAAATATTTATTTCATAAGAAGAAACATTTCCCCCCTTTTTTCATCTCTATATATTGCATTGTAGTGAAGTACATTTAAAGACCTTTAAATATTCAACGAAATACCGATACTGTAATAAGGAGTACTAACACAATTAAATAACAGAAATATCCAAAACAAATAAAAAGATAAGGCAGGTATAAACCCATGAACAAAAAAATTTCAACCGGAATAGAACTGACTTGGTACAGGCATTTCAAAAGAAATGGTGAGACAAACTGGTTTTATGGCAGGCCAAACCCTCCCCCCTTTCCATTGCAGTAGTGTCCGGTAACGACTCAACAGCAACTGCTATTGAAAGATCGAAGACAGTGAAAAGAAATACTAAGTGAAAAAGAACCTGGGATCACAGTTCGGATACTTGGGATCACAGTTCGGACACCTGGGATCACAGTTCGGATCGAAATTTTAATTTTTTCCACAAAGGACTCACATTACGAAAAAAGAACATTTCCATAAATGTATGAGACGCCATTTTTGTACACCTTGACAACTTATCTTAAAAAACATGCATGTCTCTTCAGTGGAAGTCAAAATATTTGCAAGACCAAGAAACAAACATTTGCTAAGTATGATAGAGAACAAATAGCCAAAAAAATCTAAATGAAAAGACAATATCAGCAAACGCAAGAGCTATGCAAGAGAAAGATACTCCTTAATTTTGAGCAAAATTTCTTAATTTCAGAAATTGCAAATTTCAAAATAATATCGGACCATCAACTTTTAGATATAGCTTGGTAAATACTCTCGAGGAAACACTGTCAAACGGCATGGGCATCTAATCGATCCAATCATCGGTAACAAATAACAAAATACCGAAGTTACTGTTAATTTAATTTCTGCTATGCGCATTTCGACAACTTATGTCTCTTCAGTGATTTCATTTTTCCAAATTAAAGTTAAGAGTCAAGCATTCAGCTCAGTAAACACATTTTTGAAGTTGTATGGCTGTTCCCTGAAGTAAGCACGTTTATTAAAATAGGGCTTCCCCAAAATTTGAATAAAAAAAAAGTTGAAGGTCAACTTTTGTAACTGATGTATATCCTAAATCCTAATATATGGTAATAATACTGAACATATAGTTATTGAATGTATACCAGTTGCTGTTGCTAATAGGATTTATAATCTTTTTATAGCTGACCCAAGTACCCATCAGTAATAAATCTCCAGTAATAATGTACATGAATAGCCAGCTGTCATTTTGCTCCCCAAAATATTCGAATTTGAAATATTTAGATGTTACCAATATTTAAAAAGGAGTATAAACATTCAAATATTTTCATGAATTAAATTCATAAATACTAATGATTAATAATTACCGATAATTTAAAATAATCAATAGAATTCATGGAAGTATACTGATCAAAATACAATAAATACCCAAATTGCATAAAAAAAAACTGTGAATTTCGTTATGCTGTACACGTGTTTCAAGGAGTAACCTCTCATTAGCAACATTAAAATCAAATAATATGGAAAGCCATTATGTAGTCAAATTAAGAAGCACTCATTACCAAAACATTTCGAAATAAGAGGCCAAATTCAGTACCGAGGACATCCACCGAGGGCCATACATGGAATGAAGCCTTGGTATTTTTAAGGGTTTAGAATTTTGATAAAAACAGTAAATTTCTCTAAAACGCAAGGTAGTTTTTTCATGTCGGACAAGTCTGACTATTGGGCGGGCTGGTGAATACCCTCGGGGGACCTCTGGTCCACCAGCAGTGGTATCGGCCCAATGGTTTCAAAATACAATAAATACTGAAATTGCATAAAAAACTATGAATTTCGTTATGCTGTACATGTGTTTCAAGGAGTAACCTCTCATCAGCAGCATTCAAATCAAACAACATGGAAAGCTATAATCCAAAAGTAGTCAAAAAGAAGTACTCATTAACCAAAAAATATCGACATAAGAGGCCAAATTCAGTACCAAGGACATCCTTCGAAGGCCATACACGGAATGAAGCCTTGAAGTAACTAAAGACAGAGAACGAAAATGACGAAGTCGAAAATACAAATGCCACAAAAAAAGCACTGCGAATGGGAACACTTAAAAAAACACTTGCCCCGGACGACAAATAAATATTTCCTGTCACTTAAAAAACTCAGATTTAAAGCAACAGTTATATTAAGTACCTGTCAAATAATTAACACGATACAAAATGACAGTGAACATAATGTCTGGAGACGTTCATGTCATGTTGTCTAGAAGAAAACTAACATAATAGAACGAAGACATTGATTAATTAGAGTAGATAATACTAAATCCTCCGCGGGGCCCCTGATTATAGTTCAAGTGTTAGTGGGTTTTATACTGCAAGTACTATAGTTCTGAGGCGTTCTTGTTTTTATATTTTTTTTTATCTTTGTCATGTTGTCTCATTGTTGATACATTTCATTGTGTTGTTTTGGATATTTCTTTTTACTTTTAAAATTACATAATTTTTTTATTATTGTTTATGACATTATTTTCCTTTTGTCATTGAATTTTCAATGATGAATGGATGATCTTTCAATGATGATTTCAGCATTTTTTATCAGATACAGTAGAAAGCCAAAAAGAATACAGATGAAACGACTAACATAGTACTGTAATGATAGCATATGAATACATAGGGCGTAATGATAATATTATATTTTGGTAGATAATTGAACTAATGCATAGAGGAATCAACCTTTGCTGGAATTTGTAATTTTGTGAAAAATGTGATATACTTCATTTAAAATACAAAAATACACATATTGCAAAATAAACGGTAACTTTTATTATGCTGTAGACATGTTTTAAGGAGTAACCTTTCATCAACAGCATTAAAATCAAATGACATGGAAAGCCATATTCCAAAAATTCACATTACACAGAGTGTCCAGAAGGTAGTTCGGGGGACTAAGCGAAATCCATCAGAATTTTTCAAAAGTTTGCAGAATGACGTCAAAAAAAAATAATATAAATTGGTGGTGCTCACGGACCATATGAGCTCACAATCTTTCACCAAAATTGAAATTGTTTAGTTGAAATGTTAAGGGAAATTATCATTTTAAAAAATATTTAAGTTACATCCATGAGAATTTAGATTAATTTTATATACTGCTAGCCTCTGCATTGGACTTTCTAAAACCAAGAAGAAAAATGGGGGTCATGGACCTAATTATTTAATTATTTCACAAAAACCAAATTTTCATAGTAATTTCTTTGTAAAATAATTTTTGAAATTACCTCCCTTGCGTAAATTTTCATTTCAAAGAATTTTACAGTACAAGTACTATCCTGAATTTTCCGTCAAAAATGAATGCTAGACTAAGAGAAATGTGCCCATTATGTGTGTTTTGAGCGAAATATCTGAAAGATTTGTACAAATATTAAAATGTTTGCACATTTTTTCAATAAAAAATACATATCAAAGCATAAAAAATGAAATCAAAATGGCGGAATACTACCGAATCACCTTAAGGTTTCTACAGGGTATTAATTTCCTATTACAGAATTTTGTGAAATATTCTGTGTTGATACATAACTGGTTTATTTTTTAAAATATAAAGCACCGTGCATTTAAGCGCAAAAATTGAAATTGAAAATTCAAGGATTTTACATAGAAATGATAGGGGAAATGACTACGTGAGGGAATAATTGTAAAAATATATTATGGACTTTGTTTGATACTTCGTATGTGTTTTTAATATATTTGGATTTAATCGATTACCGTATTAAATATATTTATCTTAGGAGCGGGTGTAACTGCAAGAGTTGTCTCTCTTGAGGCAGTTTAATGGATAATGTTGCACTATTTAACCTAAAGTGCGTACGTGAACAAATTCAGGTAGCGCACGCCGCTGTGATTGTGACGTCAACTGGACCAGTGGTCATTTCTGTTAAAATAAGGATCGAAAGACCACGCTGTTTAAGGCTCAGCTATTGCTGAAGATTAATTGAAGATTGATTTTAAACTGACAGTCTGAAGATTAATGGTCTACGTTTGTAAAACATTATTGGGCGTACATTGAAACGTAAATCCAAAAGTCCGTACGCAAGACAGAGATCTACAAACCGAGAGGCCGGGCATGGATCTACAAATGAAAAACGGACAGCAGGTGATGGACGGAGATCTGTGCAATTAGAGAAGAGAACGACAGACAAGTGACGGAGTTCAACACAGCCAACACAGATTGAGACGCAGGGAGAGACATCGACACATGGTAGCCCTGGAATGGTGGAAGATTGTGATACCCAGCCTATTCAGACAGTAGTTACAATTACACAGCCAACAACAGGTAATCTTTCTGTCACATCAGTTGCTAGTTCTGCACAGAAGTCAATATTTCAAACATGTAACATTTCTGATAATGATACTATCCAATTATTTACATACAATCAACCAGAGAGGTATACCTAGCGTATACGATGATCTTGGTGCTTATGTCCATAAACAGACAAAAGATAGAATTGTCAACGAAGAATTTATAGATTTGCACATACTTCTAAGCAAAACAAGTACACATACAGAGCAAAACAAGCAACTGTTTATAGACAGTAGAGGTCAATTAGTTTTAAAATCTAACACGGGAAAAGAATTTACTGATTTTAATATATGGTTAGACGCTTTTCTTTTATATGCCAGTATATATACTTCTGTTCATCAAGGTAGTATTGAGGTATTTTAAGATATATTGCTAGTATAAAGTTAGGCGCCAGTAGGTGTCAAAATTATGGTTTAAGGGATTACGACCAGCAATTTAGGCTACGAAAAGCACGAACACCAGTGTTGTCATGGGGTCAAATTGACCAAGAGCTTTGGTTACTTTGCATGCAATTTAGTCGGCAAACAATTCGGAACCCAAATATTGCGTTAGGAGAGTGCTTTGAGTTTAATAACAAGGGCAGGTGCAATAAACTACACTGTCGCTACAGACATTTATGTCTCAAGTGTGAAGGTATGCACCCTGCAATGAAATGTAAAATTTCAAATAGTAGTGCAAATCAGGATAGTCATAATTTTCGTGACCAAGGAAACAAATTTGGAGACAAAGGAAGAAAACAATTTTTCAAAAAATAAACTTTACAGTCTCGGACATTTGCCATTACAGAAGACAATATTAAAAAGGTTTTAATTAATTACCCATGTTATAGGTAATTAAATGTTGTAAATATTCTATAATACATTGTATTGATTGTTTTTATTTTGTAAGGCCTTAAAATGATGTAATTTGTTTGGCCTAGTTATGTAACTTGTTTACAATAAACAATGGTCAAGGTTATTACACCTTAGAACATGTGGAATATTCTAGAATTTAATTTCAGATTTTAACACATAAATTTTTCTAGAGGGTTTCCTTACATAATCATTTTAGTCATGTGATAATTAGTTGATTAGAATGTTCTAGTGATATCCTGTAAAGATTTTTCTGGAAAGAATAAATGTATTTATATATGATAGCTGAAAAGGATTAAGTCAGTCAGTTTAATAAGTTTATACAAGATTAATTAGTTTATATAGGATTATCACGCACATCTTTCGTATTGGAAATCGACATCAATTATTGTGGATCAATTATCAACTATTTAGTGAGGATTACAAGGATTATTCTATTGGACATTTATTGGTGGAATTAAGTGAACTATTCATTTGGACTATTACTTGGACTTCATTATTGTCAGATAAGTCATATATTGTATTTAATTTGTAAAATTATTATTTGTTGTCTAATTAAAAAGTTAATTTGAGCCAATTTTGTTTTATCTTTGCTGACTTTACAATTTACAATAATTTATTGGTCGTTTCTGCTACATAACAGAAATTGGGGGCTATCGTCCGGGATTTTCGATATTGTTTAAGAAAGAAATTATTATATTTTTGTTAAAAAGAAAATTTTTTAAAAAGTCAGCAATAAATTTTTTTACCAATGTCATTTGATCCAGAACAATTCATGTCTACGTGTCAGGTGGAGAATTTTGAGAAGCTTAAAAAGGATGAATTAATAATTTTAGGAAAACATTTGAAATTAAACGTCAAATCTGGAATGAAAAAATTTGAAATTCAAAATGTGATTGCAAATTTTTTGGTTGAAGAAGATTATTTTGATAAATCTGTTTTGGCGACTTTTGGCATTCAAACACCTAATTTTGAATGTCAATTTAAGTTAGCAGTAGATGCCAGTGATGTTGCTGCTGGTGGTGTTTTATTACAAGAAGGTAAAGATGGTATAGACCATCCAATTTATTATTTTTCAAGAAAATTTGATAAACACCAGAGAAATTACTCCACAATTGAAAAAGAATGTTTGTCTCTGATTTTGGCTTTACAAAATTTTGAAATTTATGTTACAGCTTCAATTCAACCTATCATTGTATATACTGATCACAAACCTCTTAAATTTATTCATAAAATGAAAGATAAAAATCAAAGACTTTTGAGGTGGAGTTTGACTTTGCAAGGTTTTAATCTAGACATAAGACATAATAAAGGAAAAGATAATGTCATTGCAGACGCATTGTCAAGAGTTTGATAAATTTCATAACACCTCATTGTTTATTTTAAATGTTTTTCATGCTTTCAAACATTTTCTTTTGGGGGGTGTTATAGGTAATTAAATGTTGTAAATATTCTATAATACATTGTATTGATTGTTTTTATTTTGTAAGGCCTTAAAATGATGTAATTTGTTTGGCCTAGTTATGTAACTTGTTTACAATAAGCAATGGTCAAGGTTATTACACCTTAGAACATGTGGAATATTCTAGAATTTAAATTCAGAATTTAACACATAGATTTTTCTAGAGGTTTTCCTTACATAATCATTTAAGTCAAGTGATAATTAGTTGATTAGAATGTTCTAGTTATATCCTGTAAAGATTTTTCTGGAAAGAATAAATGTATTTATATATGATAGCTGAAAAGGGTTAAGTCAGTCAGTTTAATAAGTTTATACAAGATTAATTAGTTTATATAGGATTACATTGTATCACGCACATCTTTCGTATTGGAAATCGAAATCAATTATTGTGAATCTATTATCAACTATTTAGTGAGGATTACAAGGATTATTCTATTGGACATTTATTGGTGGAATTAAGTGAACTATTCATTTGGACTATTACTTGGACTTCATTATTGTCAGATAAGTCATGTATGCTCTTTATTTTTCTTAGATATGGTGTACTTGTACATGAGATAATATCTCATGTGTACACTTTGTTCAATTACTTTTATCTAAATTTATGTAAATTCTAAAACCTAAGGATTAACTCCCTCCATCTTAGTTTTGTCCTTAGCTGTATTTGATATTACTTATTATTCGGATTTCGTTTGGTTTTATGCATTTTAAACATTTTTTGAAATTATGGGTTTCCTTTGTTTGGGTTCTAGTGCTGCTGATGAGGAATTAATTTCCGAAATGGCCATACAGCTCATTAAAATTATTGCAGTTGGGGTTAACATATGTGTTATTGTCTCATGTTCATTTACCCCATATCCTTTCGTAATATATATATATTGTATTTAATTTGTAAAATTATTATTTGTGGTCTGATTAAAAAGTTAATTTGAGCCAATTTTGTTTTATCTTTGCTTACTTTACAATTTACAATAATTTATTGGTCGTTTCTGCTGCATAACACCAAAATAAAGCTGACGCCGAAGAATTGTCAATTGGTCTGCAGTACGGTTTCAAAATTAACCATGGGGGCAAAGGGTAGCATCCAAATGCAGAAATCTCAAGTCCGCATACCAATATGAATCGGAAGCAAGGGCAAACATGTTTAAAGAAGTCGAACTTGGGAGAATTGCTGGCCCCTTTCCAGAGAGGCCAATTCCAAACTCGAAGCTATCTCCTATCGGTGTTATTAAAAAGAAACCTCCTTTGACTGGTTGGCGACTTATTCAGCATTTGTCTCACCCTTACGGCAATAGTATTAACTTTCACATTGACCAAGATAGTTGTACAGTGCAATACACGTCTTTCGATAAAGTGGTATAAACAATTGCAGAACTAGGACCAAACACCCTTCAATGTTAAATGGACGTTTCGTCAGCATTTAGATTATTATTGTTACATCCTGATGATTTCGAATTATTTGGGTTTCAGTTTAAAGGTCAATATTTCTTTGACAAGTGCCTTCCCAGGGGATGTTCTGCATCATGTGCTCTGTTTGAGAAATTTGCAATATTCTCGGAATGGTATTTACGTTCAAAATGTGGTGTTGGTGCTGTGGAGCACTATCTAGATGATTTTTTAATGGCTGGGAAAGCTAGAACAGATGATTGTAAATCTCTAATGGTCACTTTTAATGACATATGTTCTGAACTTGGCGTGCCTCTTGCAGAAAACAAGAGCGTCGACCCTTCTCCTGTAATAGTTTTCTCTATTCATGGAAATAGATACAATTGTTATGGTAGTTAGAATACCACATGACAAGCTCCAAAATGAAAAAAAAAATAAGCTTTAATAAAGCTTTACCTTCTGTCAGGTGTTTTTGTGATGCCATGTCAGGAGTAAAAAAGCCAAATCATTTTTATTCGTGTTACGCATGATATGAAGGAGGACATAAGAGCATGGTTATTGTGGTTACAAAAATTCAATGGGACTTGTAGTATAAGTAATACCAAGTGGGTTTCAAATGAAGAAATACACCTTTACACCGACAGTGCGGGTAGTAAACACTTAGGTTGTGGCGTGTATTTCGTAGATAGATTGGCATTTTTTAATGACCCGAATCATGGCGAACGGAAGAAATTATGAGGGACGTTACACTTTTGGAGCTTGTTCCTATAGTTTTAGCTTTATATTTAAATTTGATCTTGCTAAAAAGTTCATTCGATTCCATACTGATAACAAAGCTTTAGTGTCTATAATTAATAAAAAGTCTTCGAAATCAAGGAGAGTTATGCAGTTGATTCGGCCCCTTGTAGGCCGTCTTGAACTTACTATAAGGTATGGGTAGAGCTCATTGTTGAAGGCCTCATGGTGACTTCAAGATGAAGAACAACAATAAAAGCGTTGTTCCATTGCTTTTTACCATGTATTTGTAGAGACTTTGTCTCGTGTATATTTACTCCATATCCCTTCATTGCTTATAATATGTTATTCGACACGCAGTTTAAAGCGTGTCATATACAGGGTAAGATCAACTGTATAGCTGATTCTATTTCGCGAAAGGAATGGGCAAGATTCTAAGAGTTAGCACCGTCAGCACAGCAAATTCCCGAGGTAATACCAGAGGAGTTCATAAATCTGATATCGAAGCTGAAATTGACAGACTTGTAAATAATTCGGTATCAAATAACACTAAAGATGTATATTACAATGCAATTTCTTGTTTTGAGAGTTTTAGAAAAGATTTTACGTTATCACGGTGTTGGTCGCCTCCAGTCGAGCATATAATTTCATTTATAGCATACTTGTCTCTATGTAATAGATCACGGAACACGGTTAGCATATATATATCAGCTATCAATTTTCAATGTAAATTGGGTCAATTCGGGGAATTTTCTCAAAACTTTTGGTCCAAAAATGCTGGAAGTTTGAGAAGAACAAGAAAAAGCAACGATCTAAGATTACCCATTACCATTGACCTCCTTCATAGAATTATTTCTGTTTTACATCTCGGGGTCATCAGAATACGAAGTTCTCATTTTTTCATCGGCATTTGTCATCGCATTTTATGGGCTGTTGAGGGTAGGAGAAATAACCTTGAGCAAAAAATCAATGGCTGATCGTGTAATAACTATAGAGCATGTTAAGTTTATAATTGAAAATGGGGATGGCAAGATCAAGTTGCTTATACCTACCTCTAAAACAGGTCAGTACGGAAGAGGCGCCACAGTAGTAATTAGCGAAAATAAACAGTGTGATTGTCCAGTGCGACTTCTCAAAGCATATTTACAAGTACGGTCTAAATTTAAGGGCCCCCTCTTTTGTCATTTCGGTGGTAGTCTAATTACTAGATATCAATTTGCATCAGTCTTAAATAGATCCCTGAACGAAATTGGATTTGATGCCTCTTGAATTAAAACTCATTCATTTCGTATTGGTGCCGCTTCTGTGTTTTTTGATAAGGGATTTTCTCAAGAAGAAATAAAAAGGGTGGGGCGTTGGAAGTCTGATGCGTTTAAGGGTTACATTCGTTAATATTTGTTGAAGGTAGTATCTTAGTTATGCTCATATTTCGAATTATATAACAGATGACGGCCAAAAAAACAAACGTGGATTGTTGGCTCATCCATAATAAGAAATGCGTTTGTTTATGTAAGAAATAAGACTATTGATGGAGCGAGCCTAGGTCTGGATCGACGTCGGGTGAACAGATGGTGGCAAGGTGAAGGTGGAATGAGGTGGTCTGCCCTGGTCTCTAAAATCAAATCCGTGTTAAGGTACGAAGATCCACCCGAAATTTTGATCATCCATGGTTCCAGTAACGATATTGGGTATAGTAATCTTCACATTTTGAGGTAAAGGATAAAAATTGCACTAGCCGTTATTAGAAAACTTTTGCCAAACAATATGATTATGTGGTCTGACATTTTTCCCCGCCTTCGCTGGAGAAGCAGCACCAATACAAAAGCATTTAATTTTGCCGCCTTTAGAATTTATAGCTATGCGGTTTCGTTGATTGGAAATTTATACAATGGCGAAGGTCATGTATTAAATATCCTGAAATATGTTGGAACGAAACAGGAATGTTTGACAAAAGAATTGGGATTCATTTATCTGACCTCGGCAATTTGATTTTCTTGCACCATTTGCAACGTAAACTCCAAAATTATTTTGTGAAGTTCTGACTATAAATTGTCATCTTGGATAAGATGCT
Organism: Modiolus philippinarum; assembly: GCA_002080025.1. Taxonomy (NCBI): domain Eukaryota; kingdom Metazoa; phylum Mollusca; class Bivalvia; order Mytilida; family Modiolidae; genus Modiolus; species Modiolus philippinarum. The sequence continues at coordinate 41,946 of MJUU01000993.1, forward strand.
ACTCAGTTTATCAATTAATTTTACGCAGATATATGTGTGTTATAGCCATAGTTAAGGTCTATCCGGTACAACGGATAGACATTATTGGGATTGTAAAATTCTAAAAAAAAAATGTTTCTTCTTTTCACAGAGGTGTCTAAGTGGGTAAGTGTAGGTCGATGAAATTTGGTGGGGTTTTGTAGTTTCTGTTGAAGTTGTGATTGTATCCGTCTTGGGTCGTTTCGTTATCAGGGGAGGGGGTTATTTTAGAAAACTCCCTAAACATGTTTTGTGATATTATTCGGAAATTGTAATAAAGGTAGTGAATTGTAATGGGGAAAATGTTTTTCAGGCTATGACAAATATTTCGTTCATTTGGGCGAATGTTGGTGGATGGACCGTTTTCATGATAAGGGCTTGCAAAGTTTTGTTACTTTTCTTGGAGCAATTATTTGGGGAAATTTCGGAATGTGTAAGAATTAGGTATTTGGGACCTATATCATTGTATTTAGTTGATATGTTTTACATTAAAAAATGTAGGGGTCAAAGGTTTATTGGTCACTTTAAAAGGGATGACATCAGTTCCTTAAAATAAAATGTCTACACAAATGCAGCTACTGATTTAAATGATAAATGATCTGCTTGTCAAATTATCTAAATTGTGGTTTCGTGTTTACTAGGTAAACTGAAACTTGATCAGCTGGGTATCAAAATTGATATTTAGCAGACGACAAAAGTAAAGCATGTGCACAGTTTATTGTTTTATGTAGTTTGTTTGACATACAATTACACATGGATTACAGAAAAACACTAATGAAAACAACATGTTTTTAACACTTATATCCCCCCCGGTAGAAGTTAAAAAACATTTAGTACATTTCACAATAGTTATTTTGATTCTGTATAACGTAATAAATTTTGATATCAATTATTGAAAATTAAATCAAAACAAATAATGACTGTAATTGGATTCAAACACAGAAGTCACCGAAATGATCCCTCCAATCATTATCCAAGCATTACTAAGAAATCAATTTTCACCCCTTTTAAAAAATTGTGAATAAAAGGATATGGAGTAAATGCACATGAGAAAAAGTCTCTACAAATTCACGGTAAAAACAAGCAAAGGAACAACGCTTTTATTGTTGTTCTTCATCTTGAAGTCACAATGAGGCCTTGCTCATACCTCATAGTAAGTTCAAGACGGCCCCGAGCACCGGTTTAAGCGGAATTCTTTGCTAATCATCTCCATGTCTGCATTGGTCATGCTTGCGGGATTGTCAACAAACATCAATTAAACTCGCAAAGTGCTCTTACAATCACTGTCATCCTTTGCCAGACAAAAACACTAGTGTCTTAAGCTACTGGACGATTACAACATATAGACAAACACAGGGCACTCATCAAGTCGAATGTAAGAAAAATTGGTGTAATAAAATAGTGAGATGTGGGCACTTAAAACAGGTAGTCTGGATTACGTTGAAAGTATGAATAGTATATCCATATGAGAAATTCTCTCATGCACAAGTACACCATAACTGAAAAAATAGAGAGCAAACATCTCTCCCACGGGAAATCTTTACCTAAAAATTATAAACATTTATAATTAACTTATTGTGTTTCTGGCTACTCAGTGTTATCAATTTGATTGCATTAGGAAAAATGTTAAAATATTTCATTAATACAGTAGAATCTATTTATAGCTATTCAAAAACCCATTTAATAAACCATATATTTATATAGCTATTCGAAGAAATGGATAAACATCATAAAATATTTAATAGATACTTTAAGTAATATCCTTAATCACTGATATACACAATTTAATATATATATATATCTTATACATATATTTTATACGTTCTATTAAGTATGGAGTATTTTCATCTATTGGTTTTCATATCCCTGCATGTGTATTGCCCAATGAGGTCTATTGCTCAGTGCGGTCTGTTGATCGATGGAATTTATTGACCAGTGCGGTCTATTGACCGATGGAGTCTATTGACCGATGACGTCTATTGACCACTTAGATCTATTGCCCGATAAGGTCTTTTGACCTATGAGGTCTATTGCCCGATGAGGTCTATTTACCGATGAGGTCTTTTGCCCGGTGAACATTTGAACTTTCTGTAACCCAGCCACTAATACATGTATGACAACAATAACATGGCACAGCGATAAAAATAAAAACAATGGCAGCAAAGGACGATATATTTTACTACTGTATTTTAATAGTATTTGGAAATATGAAGCCTTGTGTAACAGTTTGTATGACCATCTGCACATTTTTGAGATAAAAATAATAAAATTTGTAGAAAATCATGAAATAAAATAAATAACTGCCCAGTTTTTCATTTATCAAAATTATCAACATTGAAAAATATCTTTCTACATATTCTTAAATAACTGATTCTTTTAATTGTGAAAACGTATGCTACAAAAACTAGTAAGTATTAAAACAGACAAACTTTTCGTGTGTTTAAATCATTGTTCAAAATGTACAATGTATTTATATAATATTTTCCACATTCAGATGAAAACTTCAGCGAAGCTGATAAAATTAGAACCTCAGTTGTTCCAAGAACAATTGAGAGGTGGATCCAATTAATTCAGGCCACCCATATATTGATATATTGCGTTGAACAAACATGTGTAGGTGATACGAGTTATTGCTACAAAACTTTGAACTTTGATTGGAGATATTGCTATTGGATGTATTCAAAAACAGTAATAGATAGTAGATGAAATGCTGGAAAAATGTGTGTCCTGTTACGATCTACATTTGTAGCAAAGGAAAGGGTGATTAAGGTGAGACGTTACTAAATGACTATGTCTTACTTTTCTGTGAAAATTTGCACACAAGTAGACCTAAATGACTTACATCGGAATATCAACTTTTTAATAGGGGTCATGGATCACTTAAGAGAGATATTTGACATTGAAAACGTGGTTTTTGTGGTCCACTCTTACAAAGATATAACGTAAATATGGCAATTTCGCACCTGACAATTGTACGTTTTTCGATATATCTACAATTACAGCGATTACATATTGTCCAAAAACTAACACAAAGAAGAGGAAGAAACTGCGAATCCAACGATGTATAGAAAATCGTATGTTATGGAGCATATTTCTTCTCTAAGTAAGCTCAAACTTACGCAAAAGGAGTAAAAAAGTGTAAAATGGCGACGTTATGTAATGCGTAACGCAACGTTTTCAAATAGATTTCATATAATTTATATCGGAGACAAATAATGCTTGCTATCGTTGTTTACGTTGGTCTTTTGTATTTTTATTTTAGGTTTTTTCTTGTCCAGTTCCTTGTTACTTTGTGGCATGTGAGTTTTTTGCGGCCATTGTGGGTGTTTCCTGTTATCATTTTTATTCTATTTTTGCTAATATTTCATGTAAAAAACGGAATAGACGGTTATTTCTTTTGACAAGATAGTCTGAAGATAACTGTAAAATTGTGTTTTTAAATAGAAATACATTTCAGAAAAAAATCAAACGTTGATTTTCGCTGGAAGCAAAGAAAATATTTTTGCTGGAATTTCTGGTAAAATTACTTGATTTATATTTATTTACATTGTTTATATATGTTTATCTGTCTATTTTATTTTAACTCTTTATTTTTTTACTATTTTTTCAAATATCCATATATGTTGGATACTTACATTGTATCTTATAACAAGCAAACCACAACACATAAATAAAAAAAGAAGTCAGAATATGCAATATTTTTTGATGACATGAATTGCTCTCTAAACAGTTGTAAAATAATTTCATTTGCGGATCAAAAAGGAGGATTTCAGAATTTGGAACCCCCTACACCTTTCCCTTCAAAACGTTTTAAGTTTTTTTTTACTGGATCCGCTGGTGAATAATTTGGTTCATCTTTTCCCTTTATTCTTTGATTGATGATTTGCTGTTTTACACCAAGTGAGTTATATTTCTGCTTTATCATGGAAAATAAAAGAATGGGTTTGATATACATGGAGTTTTGCTTTGTACTTTACCACACCATTACGTTATTCGGTGGGTTCACAATAACATTGTGGCATAAATAACATCTGTCATAAACTCTGTATAAAGACCAACAGTGAATATAAAGCCGGACAAAAACCAAGAGCAATGATACCGTATTATTCCTCTTTCAAAGTTTATGTATATAAAGATTTCTGTAGATAAGTCGATCGGGGTTTGACTTCCCCTCCAACCTATGAAAGGGC
>MJUU01000994.1:2603-28121 GCA_002080025.1 Modiolus philippinarum
TGAGCGGGTGTTAATTTTAGACATTAACACCCGTTGCTAGGGATGGGCGGGGCTAACGAAAGATTAATAAAAATTAACAAATACCGCTTGTCCAATGAAATTAATTGATAATAAAAGAAATTTGCATAAAGTATAATAAAAATCTTTAACGTCCTGTCTGTACATTTTCAAGCGATTCTTAGCTACTTGATTTATCCCCAAGGAAACGCTAGCAATTATGGTATTTTTAGAATAAAAAAAAAACAAACAGAAATTGGTAGCTAGAAATTGGTCGCTAGCTTGGGTCTGGTTAAAAAGATTGTTTAAAAGTCAGAATTCCTATCATTTTCATACAATTCCGTCTACTTTTCTGTTTTAGGGAATTAAAAGCTTTTGAACAACTTTTACATTTCTTTTGTATAATATTTTGAAACGATTCTGAGCACTTTTTCTCTGACCTTTTTTGTTTTCATGGTAACGATGGCTATTTAAAACAAATATCACTCATAATCATGCTATGGAGGAACGTTTTCTTATCTTATATGCGCTGCAAATTGTAAACTAATTCCGAGGGATTACAATTACGGTAGGTACTGCAGGCATATGTACACTATCTCCCTAAATTGTAATCGGTTACAATTAAGGGAGGTCCTGCAACCGTAAATGTAACCGGGATTACATTTAAGGGTGGTCCTTAACATTAAGTGTAATCAGATTACAATTAAGGTAAGGATTACACTTAAGGGCTCAACAGGGTCTAAAAAGTAATCCTATTTTTATTGCTGTCTCTATTTAAGTGTTGAACTTGTAAATCTATTCAAAAATAATTTACATATTTTAACCGAAACCACATCAAATACTACGAGGGGTTTACTGACATTGAGTCGGAGATGCCACGATCAGCAAGGGGAATTCAGGTAAAAAAAATAAAATCTAAAATTTATGATAAAACAAAAGTAAAAAATACTATATTTTAAACTAAAAATTAAATACGTAAAATAAATCCAAAATTTATGATAAAAGTGATGATTTTGATTTCAGTATTACTAAGTTCCATTTCCTGGATAGCGATGTCCATCGAGCTCCGTCGTACGGGGTGTATATATCTTAACTGGTACTATTCGCACGTATTTGTTCTATTCTAGACGCCTTTAAGTGAGCTTACTATAACATCCAAACTTTTACAAAAAGGTTACAGATTTTATAAATTTTGAAATACATTTTCATTGGCGGATCCAAGGGGGATTCCGGGGGTTGGAACTCCCACTTTTATCTTGGATAATCATGTATTTTTAATGAATATCATGATGTTTTTCTAAGAAAAACAAATAATTTTCGCGCCTCTCTGCGCTCAGCGAAATTGTCTGGATCCGCGCCTGATTTTACAAGTTAACCTAAAAGGGATCCGCGCCTGATTTTACAAGTTAACCTAAATGGAATTACGAAAATGGCTAAAAAATGTCACATGACACTATTTTTTGACGGTGCGAAATTTGAAATTATTTTGTGTGCTCATTATCAGTTCTTTACATCGTATGAGTGTCGCAGAAACGTATATATAAGTTATGTTAAAAGAGGTTGTTAAAGGGTAAATATTCCCCGATGTATTATTGAAATGTATGTCCCTTCATATAACTTTTCCTTTCTGTTACTGTCAAACATATTAATTAACCAAAACGTAAGTAAAACAAACAAAGAAATTAAAACTCTTAATAATAATTAGGATGTAGTGTAAACGGCAATATGTTAAAATATCAAAAGGATTTTCTATAGATCTTGGGGTGGATCCCGAAATATCGAGAAAATAACTTTCTATTCCCGATTTTTTTATATGAGTTCCGAAAAAATACCCCAAAAAATCTCAGATACCGATGAGGATAATCAGATGAAAAATATAAAAGGTAACATCTTCACTGGCTCAAAATTACAATTCTATGTCAGAATCTGCCAGGGAAAACAAATAAGACAAAAGACAAGCGTAAACAAGGATAGGAACTCAGGACAGCCGGACTTAGAAGCGGCAATACCAAAAGACAGCAGTGGGGTTTAAGAGCTTTATGTGAACCCACGCCTCCCCTTTCTCTGTCTTATTTGAGTATAAACATACGAACAAAACCAAATACAGGTAGTAGACTACTAACTCCGTATATATAGCCACAATCTTGAAAGGGAAATAATAGGACAAAACGTGATTTTGAAAGATGGGACAAGGGGGAGGAAAAATCAGATTCAAAACTTTCCGAAGGGTTTTGTAAAGAATCATCACATAATTGAGTAGACATCGGCAGCATCAGTGAGAGGCCAGTATGTATGTAATATCTTCAGGTCATTGGATGAAAAAGCCAAATAATTGACAAATGCAAAATATCCTGTCAATATTCCCTATTACGTAAAGAATGTATGTTAGGTCACATAGGAAAAATGAAAGGATATGGAGTGAATGTACATGTGACAAAAACGCACACGATACATAGAAAACTCTAGTTTATCAAGGACAGGGCTTTTATTCCTGTCTACATCTTGATGTCGCCTGAGGGTCTTCAACTAAAGGTGAACAATATTCACCCCCTCAAGCGAGATCAAGAAGGCCCCTAGTGTGCACTTAAGCGGTATTCTTGACAAAAATTATATCAAGGTCAGTTTATCTGGTTTTTGAACAATTTCTGACATTTATAACATCATTTCCGTAAAAACGAGTATGGAAAATGCAGTAAGTAAATAACTGTTTGCGAGTGACGCCATATTTTGATATTAATGATAAAATAACGAAGTAAGTTACTGTTAATTTAATTTCTGCCTATGCGCATTTCGACAACTTACGTCTCTATCGTGCAGATCAAATCAAAACATTTGGCAATATCCATAACCCGAAATATGTGTAAAAGGTCATAGAGAAAAAATTACCAGTAAGATCTAAAAACTCATTCTAATTTAAATTTTCAATTCCAGTGATTGCAAATCTGGTGCAGCCATTTTTTAGAGCTATCATTTAGTGTAAATAACCAAAATATGCGGAATTTCATGGGACTTACGAAAATCATATTAGTAAGTCGATATGTTAGCCCACATTAACACAATTACAATTTAAAAAACATGGGAATTCTATAATCCCATTGGAAAATGCATTTTCCCATGGGATTTTACTATTTCCCATGGGATTTTTTTATTTTCCCATGGGAGAAAAATTATCCCATGGGAAATTAGAGAAATCCCATGGGGAATAATAATCCCATGGGAATAATAAAAGTCCCATGGGAATATTTCAAATCCCATGGGAAATTGTGAAATCCCATGGGAAATTGCATTTGCATTTGAAATTCCCATGTTTTTTAAATTGCCATAGTGTAAAATCATGCTTAGATATCGAGTAACAATTATGATTTTGTTAAGTCCCGTGCGATTCCGCACATTTTGATTATTCGCACTACTTTGTAGCTCTCAAAAATGGCGGCATAAGATTTGCAATCACTGGAATTGCAAATTTAAATTGGAATGAGTTTAAATGTCCATATCTTCTATTAAACTTCAACAATTTATGAAATCTTGTTGTAAGAGTTTATCTGTGACAGTAAAATATTATAAAAATCGTCAAGAGTACAACAAACGCGTACGAATCATACAAGCTCAGATATATATACCCTGTATGATGGAGCTAAATATTCATTGCAGTCAAGAACAAGGAAGTTAGTAATACTGAAATCGAAATCATCTCTTTTATCATAAATTTTAGATTTTATTTTACACAGTCAATGGTGATAGTTAGATCCAGAAAGGGCAGCAGTTGGAATCAATGTTAGCTTTATTATCCCCTCGCCCAACGAAGTTGGGGAGGGGATATATAGCGTTTCGCCCGTTCGAGCGTTCGTCCGTTAATATTTTGTATGTAGTCTATGCGCCTTGTAAAGTTAAGAAGCTCCAGAAAAAAATAGGTCACTTTGACATACATTTCATGCATGAGTGACTTGTGTTAAAGTTTTTGTAAGAGTCCAGATCTGGGATACTACAACTTGAAGAGGAATATTTTGTATGTAGATTCGTCTTGTAAAGTTACGAAGCTCCAGAAAAAGATTGGGTCACTTTGACCTATATTTCATGCATGAGTGATTTAGGTTTAATTTTTAGCTAGAGTCCAGATCTGGTTTTCTTCAACTTGTAGAGGAATAATTTTTTGTATGTAGATGCGTCTTGTAAAGTTACGAAGCTCCAGAAAAAAATAGGTCACTTTGACCTACATTTCATGCATGAGTTACTTAGGTTAAAGTTTTTGCAAGAGTCCAGATCTTGGATACTACAACTTGTAGAGGAATAATATTTTGTAGGTAGATGCGTCTTATAAAGTTACGAAGCTCTAGATAAAAATTAGGTCACTTTGACAAGCATTTCATGCATGAGTGAATTATTTTAAAGATTTTGTTACATTCTTGATCTTAGATACTACAACTTGAAAATCAGTAGATGCATATGCTCTCGGTATTATGCTCCTGATTGAAATAAGGTCACTACATTTCTTGCATGACTTGCTCAGATTTAGGTAACAACCAGATCTTGAATGGTACAACTTTGACTAACATTGAACAACCCGGCGAGGGGATTAGCTGTCGTTTCCGACTGCCCCTTCTCTTGTTTAGTTTCAATTCTTGTGGGTAAATCATGTATACATAATTTAAAAACTGGATTGTCAATAGAAAGGATATGATCATTATACTTGCAGTGTTATCGCTATCCATTTTTTATTGTTTTCGGGTTATTTCTCCATTTTTTACTCTACTGTCTGGACTGCTTGTCATATTTCATTTCCAAATGTTTGATTTGATCTGCACTGAAGAGACATAAGTTGTCGAAATGGTCATATGCAGAAACTAAATTAACAGTTACTTCGGTATCTTATAATTCAACCAATCCCAAAAGAAATATACTATATAGACGTTATATCATTTCAAACGTACAACAAATAAACAAGAATTATTCAAGTGAATGTATACTCATTACCATATGTACATGACACAGCATCCGTATCTTGAGACGTTGGGGGTTATACTCACATCAGAGAGTATGGTTATTTACGACTCAGTGGTGCTAATTAGGATTATAAATTCGATGAAGGTGAAGTTATATCTCCTGATACAATATGTCAATAACATTTCATCACATTGTTTTCTTTATAGATGGCCTTTTATCATCACATCACTTAATACCAAATATTCTATTCATTCTTTGTCTAATTAATTATCACACATTAGTTAGGGATTTATTGGATCACAGATTGTTCTTTTCATTTGTCTGTGTGCTTTTCTTTTAAATGGAAAATAAATCGGTTTCTACGCAACGTATATTTTCCACCAATCATTTTCGGTCATTGAACAATGCTTCAATCCCGTCAATATTTGTTTCTCTGATTCCAATTACTTTTCGACTTTCTGATGAATAAATTGTTTTGTTATCGAAGTATGGTGTAATCTTTGACAGTTTTTCAATGCCTGCCTCCTAAAAAATCGCACCAACTGTAAGAATATTTTGACAGGTAGTAGATTTTTTAATTATTTGAGAAACCGTACTTTGCTCAGCTATTTCATTCTTTGTTCAGCAGAACAGAAATTTAAATCTGCAAGTTCAGTAATGTTTAGTTGCTTGCCATTTTCCCTAGCGGCGATAATATTTCTTGCTGTATGTATTGATGGACTGATGTTCAAGGAGGAACTATGTCGTCCTACAAGCCATGATGTCTATGGCCCATACTATGTTCCAAATCCTCCACCTTTACTGCAGTTTTGTACTGGTGATACGGAATTAACGGAGCCGAATACTTTATTAGTCCATGGTATAGTTTATGGAAGTGATTGCCAGACTCCACTTTCTTCCGTTAGAATTGAAATTTGGCAAGCCGACCATGATGGTGATTATACTGTGTCATCTGGATGTAGGGGATTTCTCTACACTGATCAAAATGGATATTATGAGTTGACAACTATTCATCCGGGAAAATATACCACAGATCCAGAAAAGCGTTTATTCCGACCAGCACATTTACACTTCAAAGTTTTTGGAAAACACGGACACAAGGACTTGGTTACACAAATGTACTTTTATGGAGACTCAAACCTCGCTGGGAATGACTCTTGCCACGTGTGTTCATCCAATAGAAAAGACTTAATTGTCAGAACAGAACTTTATTGTGATTTTCCAGGGGAAGACGATTGTTTGGAAAGCGCAAAATTTGATATAGTTCTAGAAAAAGGAGGTGGAACTTCTGTTACATATACCGATTACGACTATGAATATTGACGCTTCAATAAATGAGAACTTCAGGATATCATCATGTGTGTACAAGTTAAGATTTTTTTTTATTTCTAAATGTTCATTATTGTTAATTTGCAGCCTTTCCTTCCTTCTGTGGTAGACACTGTAATGTTAAATAATAAACAAATACATGTAAGTCTCTTTTAAATTCAAGGGAGATACGTGATGTTGTATTCCCTCCTTGCCACTTAATGGTGAGGGTAATCATTTAATTTTTACCAGTGTTATTATGGTCTTTAAATTTGCCAGATATTTTTTTTCTTGTAAAATGAAGACATAAAAATGTAAAATAATTCTGTCAGTGAAACAATGTATTGACCACTCTACCCTAAAACGCGAACACATTCAAGGTAAAATCTTAAGTCTATTGTCCATGTCGCGAATGGGAACACATGCCCGTCATATTGGTTTATTGCATGTTCAGAATGGTTCGGCGGTGAATTTTTATTTCATTTGGGAAAATTTGTGACCGCTGTTGATGAACAAAATTCAGTATATATGCTTTATGAGATTTAGTAATAATATTTTGAAAAGACACAATAAACAAAATTCAAATCACATTTAATTTTGATTCTTATTTTGCAGAAGCAATGGTGTTTTATTTTTGTTTTTGTTTTATACATCGGCAAACGAATACTGAAGCAAAAATGATAAAAGTGGAAATTCCAAAATAAAAAATCAGAAATTTAATGCAAATTATATCCAACACGAATTGAGACAGCACGACAAAAACAAAACAAACAAAAATGAACAAGAACGCCACAAAACGAAAGCACCAGCAGGGTGAACCACTACAAAAACTGAGGTATCAACAGGTGCTCCGGAATGGTAAGCATGATCTGCTCCACACGTTGCACCGTCACACTGCCGGTACAAAGTCTGGTTTTTGTCACAGTCGGTGTTTGTCAGTCCGGTAATCAACTCTGGATCTACCCAAAGATATATATTCTCATTTGCGAAATAGAACATTGTAACGGTATTTCAAATCATTGTGACGACCGTAAAACTTCTGTAGTGGCAATTGCAACAGTGACTGAACATACCCTTGATGTATAAGTTTTTCAGACAGTCATTTTGCTTTATTGACAAAATCGCTGTACAAACATGCAATAGCGAATGAGTTATAATATGAAGACGCTATATGCTGGAGATGTTGGAATATTACTGCTCAAAAACGGAAGTTCACAATTGGAAAGTCGAAATCATCACGCTTGTCGTAAAGTTTTGTTTCCAGACGTCCAGAGTTGTCAATGTAGAGATATAGGTTCAGGCATGATGCTGATGATGGTGTATCAGTAGTCTATCTAATCTCAAGTTCATTTGGGTATAAAGAAATGAAGATTTTCCTTAAATTGAGGATTGTTTAATGAAAGAACATCATCTGTATAACGGATGCTGAAATCAAAGGACTTGGCTAGCTTATTGTCATTTTCTTTACTAGCACCTTGTATGAACCTGGCTTCATAAGAATAAAGAAACATATCTGCTAAAAGTGGCACACAATTAGTCGTCATAGGTATCCCTATTGTCTGTTGGAAAAATTGTCTTCTAAATTCTACAAATATATTATCAATCAAGAATTCCAACATTGTGATTTCATTCTCCTCTTCATAACTTTTGTGTGAATCAGTGTTATGTTTACCAAAATAACTTTAATGAATATCTTTTTTCACCCTTTTTACTACAGAAAGACTTATTAAATCCCGGAGAACCGACTTTAGCTTATCATGCGAAAGATTAGTATAGAGTGTAGAAAAATCAAATGTTTGACACTATTGCACTTGTTGAGTATACTCTATCACTATATATCTTAAGGCCATCTGACTGCAGCAAAGAAGGAATGTAGGTGCTAAGAAAAGTTTGTTGTGCATTTGGCAGACCCAGCAATGTATCTATGTTTGTAGGGGCGTTTATGTAATATAGGTACCCAGTAGATACAAGGCGGGTTGTTGTTGTCTTCACTCAAATTGATACCAAAAGAAGACAATACAGATACGTGATTGTTTAGTTTTTCCTCCCTTGAAACGTTGGAGAGTTTGTATGCGGGGTTGCTAAATGGATAGTCAATACCAATCTTGTTCATTAGCAGTCAATGTAGTGCCTTTTGCAGATCAATGTTGTTTTGGGCCTTGTAAGCTGTGTTTGATTTTAACCTGGCTGTTTTAAGTTTCGTGCCTGATTGATATTTAGTTAATTAACTCTTTTGCTTTTTTAAGTGTTAAACAAGATTATTTTAGTGCTTGTTTTGTAAACATTTTGCACCAGTAACTTTCTTCATTATCTGTTATATGTTCAAATTAATCCATTAAGAATATCAGAATGTGCAAGATCCAGGAAATGTGCATTATTCTGAAGTACTACTGTCTGTAATGGGATAAAACGAGATATAATATGTACATGTAAGAAAATTGCATATTATGGTGGTATGGAGTATTCATCAAGCTAATTAAATTTCGCATAAGTGACTGAACATGAGGAAAAGCTTCTATAAGTCTTCTTTTTGTTTTTTTAGGTTACTATTGAATTATTTTTATTCCTAGTAGAATTCATAAAACATTTGACGGAAAAGGAATAGAAGTAAGCTCTTCATGTTATTGATCTCTATTGATTGTAGTACAGTTATCCTTTGCAAATAATAAAATACATAGAGATTAATACATGGCCTTTTCCATATCAGCACGGTTATCATCCCTAGACTCCATATCAGCCCGAGGGCTGATATGGGTCGAGGGATGATAACCATGCTGATATGGAAAAGGCCATGTCTTAATCTGTTTATTATATACTTCCAATTAGGAGTTATCATCACACCCGGGCCGAAATAGCCATATCACCGGTCTGATATGGTNATATCGGACTGGGTATGTAATATGGACTGTTAAGTTCTGGCTATATTACATATGCAAAACAGAACATATCTTCTCTAAGTATGTAATAAATACAAATAAATGTCAACACATTTGTTTGTCATACGGTCAATTGTCAACATTTCTTCATTAATATACGACCTTAATTATCACCTGTTTATCAATTCATTAACACTTTCATAGAAGATGAAATGCCATGATCATATTGTCTATGTTATGTTGTCAGGTTGTGACAAATAAAAAATAGAGAATAACCGTGAGGAAACATCTACAATGGCTGAACATTACAATAACATGCTACAATTTGCCAGGGAAAAACACATGAAAAACATAAATAAGACACTAAAATTAAAAGACAGCCATAAACAACGCTAGGAACTCGGGACAGCCGGACTTGGTACGGGACTAGCAAAAGCCGATGGTAGGATTAAACCGGTTAATGGGTACCCAAACCTCACCTTTATCTGTCCAGTTTTCCTATAGTATAATAAACATACGAATAAAACCCAATACAGGTAGACTACTCACTCCATGAGGAGAGAAAAAAGACAATACGTAATTTTGAAAGATGGATCAAGGGGTGCTCGCCGCTAATTTACCCTCTAGCTAAAAGAGCTTAGTCTGATGGTAGAACACTGTCGCACTACAGAAGAATTCTGAAGTTATATTTTTTCCATTTTTTTTTCTTTGTATTAAAGGAATTTACCGGTATTTGTTTGCTGATGTATTTTAATTCATACAAAGAGACTTTTTGGATAAATTAAAGGACGATAAGCTAACAGATATTATTATATAGATTGCAGTGAAAGATTGAAATTTCTCAGTGAATTAAAAGTGATAATTAACTGTGAAATTATTTTCCATAATTTCACTCTAGGAAGTGACGTCACAATAGACGTTGTCAACGTCGTTGTTAAGTAAACGTCTCAGCGGATTAACATCGAAAACGTAGTTCATGAAAAGAATCTTAAATTAAACCATTTAATATGCAAGAATTGATCTATATAATAAAAACAATAACTAATCCTAGAATCTGATAATCGAAAATATTCAACTCATGATCGAAAAACGCTGTAATTCACTCATGCGCTGCGCGCATTCGTGAATTACTGCGTTATTCGACCATTCGTTGAATATTTTGCGATAATCAGAATCTCGGATTAGTTATAGTATAATCAACAAACCAGAAAAAACGCTATAAAAATTATCTCTTACAATATCAAAAATACTTTTTGCCCCTATCGTTATCTGTCTTGGTACAATGTTAAATTTAATCAGGCAAATTTAACATTACAAGACTTGATTTAACCGTAGATTGACCGTCACTATTAGTATGGCGGGTGCTGAATGCAGAGCAGGACATGCTTACCCTTCTGGATCACCTGCTGTAACTGTTGATTTTATAGAAGTAGAAGTTCACACAAGTAGTACAAGCAAGTTAGTTTTAAATGTTGTGTTTATATCTTCATGGTCGTCTCGTGTCCTTGTAATATCCTTATAATATCCATATAAAACAGAACAATAATTGGAGCATGCAGTTTAAGTTAGACGAATGTTTTACAGATGAAATAGTGTTTAAAAAGACAAAACATGTCACTTCCAGAGAAACAAAAGCTGTCAAATCTGAAGAAAAATCGTAAGATCAATATAAATAACAAAGAAAAGATATCAATCTCATCCACAGAGATAAAATATATCGCACCCAGAGAAATGAAACATATTACATCCAGAGAAATGAATTTCGATAAGCATTTGTGAATATATGATTAACTTCACAAAACTCAACGATATAAATATAGAGAGATTACAACTGAAGTCAAGAGAATATTGCACGAGGGAGAAAATCTATCATGTCTAGTGAAATTCTATTTTCCTCAAGAGAAAAGAAATGCACAATATGTACTAGAAATTTTTTTTTTTCACATCCAGAATGAAAAAATCCATCACATCTAATCGATCTAATATACCCAGAGAGACAAATTGTATGAAATTCATAGAAATAGATAAAATCTGTCACAATCACCTATCACACCACCAAAGCTAAATTCTATTAAACCAAGAAAATAAAAAAAAATGTCACATCAGACATCACATTAAGAGAAAAAAACTATAAAAAAAAAAGAAATGCACAATATGTACCAGAAAAAATTTTTTTTTCACATCCAGAATGAGAAAATCCATCACATCTAATCGATCTAATATACCCTGAGAGACAAAATGTATGAAATTCATAGAAATAAATAAAATCTGTCACAATCACCTATCACACCACCAAAGATAAATTCTATTAAAATGTCACATCAGAAATCACATTAAGAGAAAAAAACTAAAATCAAGTACAGAGAAGTAGGATCTACTGCATCACATCTACAAAGATGCAATCTTTAATTCTCATGGCAAAACTGTATTACATCCAAAGAGATAAATTTATTTCATCCGGAAAAATGAAAGTTACAGATATACAATATTTCAAATCCAAAATAACTAAATAAAATCACATAAAGAGATTTTTAATACATCACACAAAGAGAGAGAAAATCTGTCACATACAAAGATAGAATCTACATGTTCAAGAGGAATACAATTTATATCCAGAGAGATAACTAATATAACACTTACAAACATAAACTTCCAGGGTATGGCTGGCTTCGGGAGAAAGAATCGGTCACAACATCTAGATAGATAAAATCTATCATAAATAAAGATAGAATCTATATTTTTAGAGGAATAAAATTTATATCATATCCAGAGAGATAACTACTGTACACAAACATAAACTTCCAGCTTATCACTTCCATAGAAAGAAATCGGTAACAATCAGAAAGATAAACTCTACAACATCCAGAGAGATAAAATCTATCACATACAAAGATAGAATCTATATTTTCAAGAGGGAATAAAATCTATATCACATCCAGAGAGATAACATCTATCGCACTCACAAAGATAGAACTATACTTCCAAAGCAATGAAATAAATATCACTTCCAGAGAAAAAATCTATCACACCCAGAAAGACAAAGTCTACAATATCCGGAAAGATAAAATCTATAACATCTAGGGAGATAAATCAATCACATCCAGAGAGATAAAAACATTAGGATAAAAAAATCTATCACGTCCAGAAAAATGTAATTTATCACAACTTGAAGAATGAAAAAGAAAGCACGTACAGAAATTAAATATATATTTTACGAAAGGATATTGAGTAAATGAACATGAGACAATAACACATATGTTAACTCTAAACTGCAATAATTTTAATGAGCTGTATGGCCCTTTCGGAAATTAGTTTCTCATCAGCAGCACTAGAACCCAAACATAGAAAATCCATAATTTCAAAGAGTGTTTAAATTGCATAAAACCAAACGAAATCCTAATAATTAGTAAAATCAAATATAGGTAAGGAAAAAACTATGATGAAGGGATTTAAGCCTTAGGTTTTAGAATTTTACGTTAAAATATTTCATAATTGAACAAAGTGTACACATGAGATATAATCCCATGTACAAGAACACCATATCTAAGAAAAATAAACAGCATACATCTCTAACACGGGGAATTGTTTTACCAACTCCACACTACATTTAAAGACAATCTCCTGTATTAAATATTTTACGAAATGATATGGTGTAAATGAACACAAGACAATAACACATATAATAACTGCAATAATTTAAAACCTTTTACATTCATAGAGATAATCCTTCTAAATACATAAAAAAATCAAATTTATCACATTGAAAGAAATGACATCAATCATATCTCGAGATAAAACATATAACATCCAGAAAAATATAATGTCTTGAACATCCAGATCAATAAGAAATGAAATCTATCACATGCAATGAAATGACATCCATCATATCCAGCAATACAAGATCTATCAGCTCCAGAGATATAATGTCTATTGCATCCGAAAAAGATTCAGTTCAGAGAAATAGAATCTGTATATATCACAACCAGAGACAAATCTAGAAATAATAATGAAAAATAAAGAAAAAATAATAAATAATAATAAATACACCCGAAGAGATTCAATATTTCATATCAACAAAAATAACAAACGTTTCCGTCTCCAGAGAGGTTGAATGTATTGCATCTAGAGCTATTTAATCTATCGCATCCAAAGCCATAAAATATATTAAAAAAACAAAGTCACGTCCAGAAATAAAAACTATCAAATCTAAAGAGATATGATTATTATATGCAGAGAAATAAAATGTATTGCTTACAAACAAACTAACATTTATCGCATCCAGAGAAATGACATTTATCAAAAGAAATAAAATTCAATAAGCAATGGTAAAATTATAAGACTTATTTACGATGAACTATATACATGTAAAATATCCCCATGTTGAGAGAGATCGAGAGTAGAGGAATACAGTACATGAGTCACAACTTGAAAGACATAATCTATCACACCAAAAGAAGAGTGAATAATGTATGAAATATCGAGAAAGAAAGAAAATTTATAACTTCAAAAGGAACCAAATCTATCACTTTTAAGATATATAAGCTATGACACCAGGAGAAAAAGTATCTATCATATATATAAAGACAATAAATTCTATAAGCCATTGCACAACATGACGAATTAGGCGAAGACACTGTATAGTACACTGAAGCTCAATGACAAATATCAGGTGGCTTTGGTTGTGCGGTTGCTGAGAAAAGTACGACCAAAAAGTCACATTTAGATCATCAAAGTAAAAAAGCACCAATTAGGTAGTAGAAAAAGTGAGAACCGAACCGTCAATCCAACACGAATAATTCAAGGAAATGGCAACATCGGAAACAACAAAGAAACAGAGACGACACAACATGAGTACGGCACAGAAAAGAAAAATGAAGATACACACACAAAGATGAACAACACGAACCAAATAAACCATGGGCGAGATCATGTGCACCGGTAGAGTAAGCATCTCCTGCTTCCGGTAGTAAGATCAAATCCGGTAGAGGAAACAACAGTTAAGCTTTTTAAGGGGCAGATCTGTTGTTATCTTGGAAACAGATATCCCAAAGCGGTCCACAAGATGTCGACCGTAAAACTTCTGGAGGGATGACTTCAAGTGTTTGGTAACATTCACTTGTTTATGATATTAGATTTAATTTATGATATTAGAATTTCCCCTTTCCTCGTTCTTGCTTCGGTATTCGTTTGCCGATGTATTAAGTAGCCTATTTGAGAGCAAAGAGCAACCGGGCTCTTTCAAGGAATTCATTGTATTGACCACAGGCTCTTGAAAAGTGAATGAGCTGGGAGATGTAAACTCCGTAGAACAGCAATATGGGCAGAAATGTACACAATATTGAAGCTCAAGGCCAAATATCACATGATCGAAGGCTGTCATGTGTGGTTGCTGATAAAAGTGTGACAAAAAACAACATAGAAAATGAATGTAAAAGTAAGAGCTGTCGCCGAATGTCAACCAATCATACTCCACTCATTGAACCCTGAACCCTGAATCAATATGGTACACGCAAATTTAAGTGTGTGTGTGGGCATAAAACTGGTGTACACACAGCACAAACAAGTGCCGACACAATACAAATATGGAGAGAATCATCAAGAAATAAACAGAATGTAGTAACCCGCATGTCTGAAATTGAATACAGTGGCTGCATACCAAGTCTGAAATGTAGAATATGTGAAAAATGCGAAAATAATCATTTTGTAACTAAGTCCGCATTTCGTCAAACAGGAAGTACTTATCTGACAGGACTCAAAAAGAATATTCCCTACAACTAATCATGTAGAGGCTGCATACCAACATTTAGACAAATAGTTCTTGAAGAAGCTGAGAAAAATTCATGTTTCACTATCTTTTTTATGACAAAGACCATAATACTTCAAACAGGAAGTACACATCTGACAGGACTCAAAACAAAAAAATCGGGAAACAGGGAGTTGTAAAGTAATATGGCTAAAAAGGGAAGATGCTGTAAAATACTGAAGCTCCGTTCCAAATATAAAGTGGCTGTCATCTGTGGTTGTTGAGGAAAAGGTGATGAAAAAGTCCAATTAGGAAATTGAAAAAAATCAGCAAAGTCGGTAAATAGGAAGTCATAATCCAATGTTGCTTTAAAGGGGGTAGAGGCAGTAGAGGACCCAATACTGAAGCACTGTACCAAATATTAAGTGGTTGTGATGTAAAGGTGTAGAGGAAAATACAGCGAAAATAATGTGTGACAGATGAACAGACGGAATGATGGAATGACGGACGGAGAGAGGTAAAACAGTAGCCCCCTTATTCGGAGCGGGGGTATAATTAGATTTCTTTGACCTAAATTTTCTACTTGAATGACTAAGATTATGTTTACAGTAATCATTAGTTCAGATCTGAATCACTGTACATAAAAGGATCATTTAACCTTGCATAAGCATGCATCTCTGATTGTAGGTCAGCATCCAGGTAAGATGAGGTCACTTTGACCTACATTTTCTGCTCGAGTGACTTGCATTTGAATTCAATTCTGAAATAATAGTAAGATCTTTTAACCTTATATATAAACTAGGATACTGATTTCTGTATAAGGAAGAAGAGTTTAAAGTATTTGAGAACCGAACTATGTTTATGCATGCATCTTTGATGGTAGGTCAGCATCCAAGGCAAAATCCGGTTAATGTGACCATGTCATCAACACAAGTTGAAGTTTATCATCATTGATTAACTACATTTCTTCGATCTGCACTGAAAAGACGTATGTTGTTGCAAAATAATAACGATTTTGCTGCTTATGATCATGTTATTCAAACTTGTATGTGTATGTTTGTGACTGTTTTATCTATATTCTTTATGTCTCTTGACCACTATGTTCCGTATTTTTTTATTATCCTCATCTACTAGTGATATATGAAGTTTACATGAGTGATGTTTTTTACAATTTTCACAACCTAAGTTTATTTTATCGGAATTCCATGTCAAAAATTTTAATTTATAAGTCTACTTCATACTGACTTGTTTTTTTCTACTATTTTAGGTGTTTCTAGTACTATGTATCTGCATGATTTGTAAAATAAATGATTAAAATAAACACAGGCTGTTAAAAACACAGGCTCTTAAGAGCCTGTATAGCTAACCTGGTCCATGGCTGATGCAGACAGTCCAAATATCCTTTATGTACAGCTAATCTAATCCCTGACCAAAACAGACAGTCCAAATATCCTTTACCGGTATGTCAAAAGTATCATTTTTAGTATTTTCATAGACCTTGATGTAATATGGCCACATGTTCCAGAGTAAATGCATTTCCCATAGGATTCTATGTTAAATAACAAAGTACTGAAGTCCCTGTAAATTTGCTTTCTGCATATGGCAAATTTGACAACTTATGTGTGTCTCTTCAGTGCAGATAAAATCAAAACTTTGGAAATCATGTATAAAAGCCGATAGAGAATAATGCTGTGAAAGTACTTTTATTCGTGGATGCCAATTTTCGTGGATTGCAGACAAGTCATTAGTTCATGGTTTCTTAAATTCGTGGTTTAAGATTTTACACAGTACAATCAACGGGAGATTTGTATTCTGTTAGGTATCAAATTTCGTGGTTTAACTCAACCACGAAATCCACGAAAATTGGTACCCCACGAACAATTGTACTTCCACAGTAGTCAAAAGGATCTAAATTGAAAGCCAAAATCAGCTACGGATTAAACTATGTTCCACTTTTAGGCCAGGTAAGCTAAAGGCCTCTTTCAAAGACTTTTTTAAGGTAGCACAACAGTCTTCTGAAGAAAATTATCAGTCCCTTACTTTGACAGAGTGTAACTTTCTTATTAGTAAAGATACAGTGAAAAATGAGGTATCAAATAAAAGGAAAATGATTAGATTGACTCTTAATGCTGATTTCAAGAGTATTCCTTTTAAGTATTAATGTAAAAATTTCCATATTTGGCAAAAAATTTGAGTTTTGGATATATTTTTAAAATGAAAATAACTTTCACATCTAAACAGATACTAGTAGGTGAATTCTGTTTGTTTTATCTGAAGAACCATTTAAATGCAACAAAACTGTGTCTCAGATTTTTGATATAGGGTCTGGTTTGAAAATAAATTAATTCTAAATTTTAACTCAAAGAAATTTTGCTGTTTCAAAATTTAAAATTCATTTATTTTCAAGCCAGATCTTACATTAAAAATTTGAGACACGGTTTTGTTGTATTTAAATGGTTTTTTCAGATAAAAAAAAACAGAATTCAGCTTTCTGTAAAGATGTAAAAGTTATTTTAATTTAAAAAATATTATATCAAAAACTCAAATTTTTGCTAAATATGTAAATTTTTACATTAATACTTAATATGGATACTCTTTAAAAGAGCATGGAAAGATAATTTTGCCATTTTCCTTTCGTTTGATACCTCATTTGTTATTGTATCTTTAAAAATAACAAAGTTATAGTCATTCAAAGTTAGGGACTGACAATTCTCTTCCGAAGCCTGTTGTGCTACCTTAACACTATGTCCTTCTCTTCATTTGCCCTGGTAATTATTTAAATCCATCAAAACATTTCTTTTCAATTCATTTTTATTTAAACAAAACTGAAATGCATCTCATCATAAATAACAATATGAAACTAAATACTAGAAAAAAAATATAATAAATATTTGTAAACATTTCCATTGTATTTTTTTTTCAAAACTTTATCAGGAATTGAATCAACAATAATGGGACTAAATATACATGATACCAGATGTTTTTTTTCAATGGTTTTCAATGGATATGAATATAGTACAAAATATAAAAAAGATAACAGGAAACACCTTCAAGGACTAGAAATTACAATCACAAGCCACAATCTACAAGGGAACAAGTCTAAACATAACATTCAACTATAATCATAATAGGTGGACAATTTTGAACATGATGGGATGTTTGTTGGTTAGATTTCCTTTAAACTGAAGTTATTTTGATAACTGTGTTGTAATATCCAATGAGTTATCAAATACAAATATACTTGATATATGGTAGTTTTTATGGCATTTTATGAACTGGAAGCTAAAATGTAATGGTGACCTAACATAAATCAACTAGTCTTACAAAAAGTCTTCTTTAATGCTAAAAAAATAATTAGCTTCTCAGGCACCTGCCTTATCGCTTTTAATGATACCCCATTTTACATTTGTAATAAAATTTCAATATATAAAATAAAAAAAATCACCTGCCTCATTACATTTTTGAGATTTCAACATTGTAAAAAGATGACTCATTATTTTTTGGAGCAAATAGAAATAAAACCCTTCTCCCTAACTACCTCAGATTTTTTATGAAAAATGGTCTGTATTTTTGTATGGCCCAAAATGATGCCGACGAGACCGGTCATATTTCATTTATTTATAAAAGAATGTAGTGATAATGAAACTGAATATAATATATACATGTATCATAATTTCCTTTTTGTCAGTGAGTATCTTTAGTTTGAAGGTTTGAAAAACAAATGATTTCACTTAAAGGTAAAACTCTCAATCTGTGAATATAGTGTAAAGCATTGTGTAAGTGGTATCTTTCTTGGCTATTTCAACACAAACAATACATCAACAGTGCAAAAACTAATACCAAAAGAAATAAAACAAACTAGAGCATGTCGAAACTGGCGTTGTCGGAAGGGCCCCGCAATTTCGATCTTGAAATTCCATGCAAAAGTAAAATTGAGGTAAGTGTGGATTCACATTCTGTTTGACACAAATGTGCTGATAGAGTAATTTGCTGGATACAGTGAATTCTTGAATTTTTACCAAACCATGTCATTTTTCAGCTTCAGACTTAATATCAAATCATTCCAAGTTGATACAAGTCTACAAATCTTATGAAGATAATTTGGTTTATAGTAAAAAGTAAAAGTATTGGCAAACAGGAAGTGGTTGATCGACAAATTTGAAAAACCACTTTTGCAATACAACTCATCATTTCAAAGCTTCAAACAAAATTTCGAATCATTCCCTCCAGTTGAAGCCAAGAAATCTGTGACCGAAATTTAGTTTTTAGTAAAAATTCAAAGTCTCAGCAAACAGGAAGTGGATGTCCGACAAACTTGAAAATTGTTTACATAATACAACTCATCATTTCCAAGCTTTAGACCAAATTTCAAATCATTCCCTTAAGTAGAAGCCAAAAAATCTTTGACGGAAAATTTGGTTTACAGTAAAAATTCAAAGTATTGGTAAACAGGAAGTGGATGTCCGACAAACTTGAAAATTGCTTACACAATACAACTCATTATTTCCAAGCTTTAGACTAAATTTCAAATCATTCCCTTCCGTAGAAGCCAAGAAATCTTTGACGGAAAATTTGGTTAACAGTAAAAATTCAAAGTATCAGTAAACAGGAAGTGGATGTCCGACAAACTTGAAAATTGCTTACACAATATTACTCATCATTTCCAAGCTTTAGACGAAATTTCAAATCATTCCCTTAAGTAGAAGCCAAGAAATCTTTGACGGAAAATTTGGTTTACAGTAAAAATTCAAAGTATCGGTAAACAGGAAGTGGATGTCCGACAAACTTGAAAATTGCTTACACAATACAACTCATCATTTCCAAGCTTCAGACCAAATTTCAAATCATTCCCACATATAGAAGCCAAGAAATCTGTGACGGAAAAAATTGTTGACGGACAGACAGACGGACAAAGGGAAAACTATAGGGCACCCGCATCTCGATGCGGGGCCCTAATTAACATGTTCTTTCATGTATATTACATGAATGTCATACAGGAGGTACCATGCACGGACATATGAGAAATAAAATGTCATCACATGAAAAACGAACAAATTTACAAACTGGTTTGCTGTTGCATTTTTTTCAGTTTGCACAAAAATTGCCAAATAATGAACCTGCAAAAAGGCAACCTTCGAAATAAAAACAGCAAACAGGCTATCGAAAATAATCCTGTGCAACCCTATTATATACTGAAAGAGTATATAAGTAAAACAAAAATTCCTTGTGTATCACAGTCATATACTATCCAGTTATATATTTTATGATTTGGTTATACATTTACATATAAATCATTTAAATTATGGCTAACTTACAGTGCACAACTGGTGTTACATTTTAGAATCTACAACGGTGAACAATCATTTCTCACTCTGCATTAGCATAAACTTAATTAAGGTCTTTCCCCTTTCCAAGGGAAAACCTTTCTGTATTTCGTTTGATTATTAAGGTCTTTCCCCTTTCCAAGGGAAAGACCTTTCTGTATTTCTTCTGATTATTATTATTATATTATTATTTATCTTTTCTTCGCCATTTTCAGAAAATTGGTAGGAGATATCCTTTTGAAACTTTATGACAATAATCAAGACCATGTCTAGTTGTGCAAAAATGGGGAACGGTCGAAAATCTTTTTCCGTTCACGAATTTTCTCCCAAAGTCCGAAAAACGTTGTTATGGGATAAACTTATAAACCATAAGAAATAGCTTAAGAAGTGTAATAGCAAAAATGTTTGTTAGGTCATGACAGACCTTCGTTACATTTGGACAAAAACTCTATGGTGGACCTTTCATGAGTTATGCCCCCGCAAAATTTCGTCACATCTTTGAATACGTTTTTCTCGAAAACGGTAAGAGATAGAAGCCTGGAACATTTTCCATTCATCTTAGGTGAGATGTGTTACATCTAAAAATACCAAGGTCAAAGGTCATTGGTCACTTTGAACTTTGACCTCAGACCTTGTTATTGGATAAACTCGGAAACCGTAACAGATGGCTGATTAAATGTAACGGAGAAAATGTGTGTCTTGTTGAGATCTACATTTGTTACATTGGGTCCAAAATGATTGGACCAACAGTTTTGGGTCTATGGAACAAAAACTGATTTTTGATGTCCGAATTTGGGTTTTTTGTCTATAGCTCAAATAGCATTGAAGATACAAACATATATTCAATACAAAAAATGTTGAGCAAGACATGACCTTCAAAATCCGGTCAAGTTCAAAGGTCAAGGTCACAGCCAAAACTCGTATTTCATGCTAAAGAATCAATAAATGTACATATTTACCTTAGAATATTGGTTTTATCCATGAATCAATGATTAGAACATTATGACGCAACGTCAGGGAAAGACCTATCAGTTGTTCTTCGAACAATTGACATACTAGTTATATTATGATATTATGAAGTGCACCAATGATTACTCACTTTAAACATAATTTAATACGTAAAATTGCAAATAAAAAATTGTAATATGCCCTGTCAACATTTTTCAATTTAGAAATATTTCATTGAACACAATGCATATGAAAAAATACAAACAATATTCAAAGAATTGCACACAAGTAATATGCAATAACTTGATGACACCAATATGTTATTAATAAATTTGACATTAATCATAGGAATGTAAATTATATAATATAATTAAATATTTTAATTAGTACCGATTCCTCGATTTTAGTTTGTTCTATGCATAATTGATAATGCTTAAATTATTAACTTATATCAATATCAATATTAAGTAACTAAATACGTAACTTATTGTTAATTTAGTTTCTGCATATGGGCCCATAGATTAAGCAAATCTTAATGAAATGTATTTTTTTTTATTTTGATCGAGTTCAAAACTGTCCTAGGATAAAATCATTAAACATTGCAATATTTTTTTGGACACTGGTTAAAATTCTCAAAAATGTGTAAGAGAAAAATGTTTGATCAGCTATAAAAAGATCCATCCTGTCACCAAATTGAATTAAAATGGAATTTTTATTGTATTGAGATGTGATTTATTTTATTCAATCACTAATACCGTAAAATTACACAACGGAAAATTTCAATAGATTTGAGATACCATTTACATATTGTTGAAGAATTAAATAACCTTAGTGAGCAAGCTCACATACCCCACGCCCCCACATTTAGGATTTTCCTGCATTATCTCAAAATTATCAAAAAATTGAAATCCAAGTAGTTTGCACATCTCTTACAGATGAACAATCATCCTGCAAATTGAGTACCCTGTAAACTTCCTATCTTATAAACTGTAGGAGGAGTTATCCGGACAAATAATGTACCCTATATGCAATATAGTGCATAAAAATTACAAAGTTCAACAATGTGTAGTTTTCTGAAAAATTATCAAAAATCAAAATCCAAGCAGCATGCGCATCTTTGATTTGTGCACTATCAACCAGCAAAATAAAAACTTCCTAGCTTAAAAACTGTAGGAGGAGTTATCCGGACAAATGGTGTACCCACTTGATGACGGACGGACGGACGGACTGACGGACGGACTGACGGACCAGTCAAAAACTATATACCCTGCGCAACTTCGTTGCGTGGGGTATAATAAGAAACCCCAAGGTCAAATAGGAAATATCAAGTGGCTGTCATCTGTGGTTGTTGAGGAAAAGGTGATGAAAAAGTCTAATTATGAAATTGGAAAAAAAAGAGCAAAGTCGGTAAATAGGCAGTCATAATCCAATATAAAGGGGGTAGGGGCAGTTGAGGACCCAACACTGAAGCACCGTACCAAATATTAAGTGGTTGTGATGTAAATGTGTAGAGGAAAATGCAGCGAAAATACTGTGTGACAGATGAATAGACGGAATGATGGAATGACGGACGGAGAGAGTACCCCCCTTATTCGGAGCGGGGGTATAATTAGATTTCTTTTACCTAAATTTTCTACTTGAATGACTTAGATTCAAGTTTACAGTAATCATTAGTTCAGATCTGAATCACTGTACATAATAGGATCATTTAACCTTGAATAAGCATGCATCTCTGATTGTAGGTCTGCATCCAGTTAAGATGAGGTCACTTTGACCTACATTTTCTGCTCGAGTGACTTGCATTTAAATTCAATTCTGAAATAATAGTAAGATCATTTAACCTTATATATAAACTAGGATACTGATTTCTTAACTCAGTTCCTGTATAAGGAAGAAGAGTTTAAAGTAATTGAGAACCGAACTATGTTTATGCATGCATCTTTGATGGTAGGTCAGCATCCAAGGCAAAATCCGGTTAATGTGACCATGTCATCATAACAAGTTGAAGTTTATCATCATTGATTAACTACATTTCTTCGATCTGCACTGAAAAGACGTATGTTGTTGCAAAATTATAACAATTTTGCTGCTCATGATCATGTTATTCAAACTTGTGTATGTTTGTGACTGTTTTATCTATATTCTTTTTGTCTCTTGACCACTCTGTTCTGCATTTTTGTACTAGTGATATATGAAGCTTACATAAGTGATGTTTTTTTTTTTACAATTTTCACAACTTAAGTTTATTTTATCTGAATTCCATGTCAAAAATTTTATTCTATAAGTCTACTTTATACTGACTTGTTTTTTTACTACATGTATTTTACTTGTTTCTAGTACTATGTATCTGCATGATTTGTAAAGTAAATGATTAAAATAAACAGAGGCTCTTAAGAGTCTGTATAGCTAAGCTAATCCATGGCAAAAACAAGACAGTCCAAATATCCTTTACCGGTATGTCAAAAGTATCATTTTCATGCCTCTGCTGGTGGACTGTTAGTCCCCGAGGGTATTCACCAGCCCAGTAGTCAGTACTTCGGTGCTGACCCGAAAGCCGATTTTTATTGAAACCGAACAATATCTAAATTTTTGTAAATTTTGTTGAAAACTAAGGAGTATCTCCCTCATGCAAAGCTCTGTCCTTAGCTGATTTTGGATTTACATTTATGTCATATTGGTTATTTGCTCTCTATCAGTTTTTAACATCTTTGAGTTAATGGTCTTCCAACGTTTAGATTTCATCTGCACTGAAGAGACATAAGTTGTCGAAATGCGCATCTGCAGAAAATAAATTTACAGTAACTTCGGTATTTATTTATTTCTAGTATTTTCATAGACCTTGATGTAATATGGCCACATGTTCCAGAGTAAATGCATTTCCCATTGGATTCATGTTAAATAACAAAGTACTGAAGTCCCTGTAAATTTGCTTTCTGCATATGCGCAATTTGACAACTTACGTGTGTCTCTTCAGTGCAGATAAAATCAAAACTTTGGAAATCATGTATAAAAGCTGATAGAGTATAATACTAGTAGTCAAAAGGATCTAAATTGAAAGCCAAAATCAGCTAAGGGTTAAACTATGTTCCACTTTTAGGCCAGGTGAGCTAAAGGCCTCTTTCAAAGACTTTTATAACAATATTTCCTTCTCTTCATTTGCCCTGGTAATCCTTCAAAACATTTCTTTTCAATTCATATTTTTATTTAAACAAAACTGAAATGCATCTCAACATAAATAACAATATGAGACTAAATACTAGAAAAAAATATAATAAATATTTGTAAACATTATATAGCATTTAATAAACTGTTCCATTGTATTTTTTTCAAAACTTTATCAGGAATTGAATCAACATAATGGGGCTAAAAATACATCATACCAGATGTTTTTTTTCAATGGATTTTCAATGGATATGAATATGGTACAAAATATAAAAAAAGATAACAGGAAACACCTACAAGGACTGGAAATTACAATCAAAGGCCACAATCTACAAGGGAACAAGTCTAAACATAACATTCAACTATAATCATAATAGGAGGACAATTTTGAACATGATGGGATTGTTGTTGGTTAGATTTCCTTTTAACTGAAGTTATTTTGATAACTGTGTTGTAATATCCAATGAGTTATCAAATACAAATATACTTGATATATGTTAGTTTTTATGGCATTTTATGAACTGGAAAATAAAATGTAATGGTGACCTAACATAACTCGACTAGTCTAACAAAAAGTCTTCTTTAATGCTAAATAAAAACATAGAAAGCAGCCACAGCCTACTAAGCTCACCTCGTTGTGCAGCATTGTCACATGTTGCACATGTCAGTAAACAGGAATGGACTATAATCATTCTTTTTAACAGATTCAGTCATGCATAAATTGTAGTTTACAGTCTGCATCCGAAGCATTCATTGTTGTTGTCATCCCAAATTGCATCATACATACTGATATGGTTGCTAAGGGACATGTCAGTAAGTGGGAATGAACTTTAACCATTCTACCTAACAAAGTCGCTCATGCGTTAAATGTAGGTCAGAGACAGCATCCGAAGCATGCATTGTTGTTGTCATCCCAAAATGCATCCTATATACCAATATGGTTGATGGGGGCCATGTCAGTAAGCAGGAATGGACTTTAACCATTCTGTCTAACCAAGTCGCTCATGCGTAAAATGTAGGTCAGAGACAGCATCCAAAGCATGCGTTGTTGTTGTCATCCCAAAATGCATCATGCATACCAATATGGTTGATGTGGGCCATGCCAGTAAGCAGGAATGGACATTAATCATTCTACCTAACCAAGTCACTCATGCGTAAAATGTAGGTCAGAGACAGCATCCAAAGCATGCATTGTTGTTGTCATCCCAAAATGCATCAT
>MJUU01000994.1:28358-41866 GCA_002080025.1 Modiolus philippinarum
ATACCAATATGGTTGATGTGGGCCATGTCAGTAAGCAGGAATGGACTTTAACCATTCTACCTAACCAAGTCGCTCATGCATCAAATGTAGATCAGAGACAGCATCCGAAGCATGCATTGTTGTTGTTATCCCAAAATGCATCATACATACCAATATGGTTGATGTGGGCCATGCCAGTAAGAAGGAATGGACTTTAATCATTCTACCTAACCAAGTCACTCATGCGTAAAATGTAGGTCAGAGACAGCGTCCGAAGCATGCATTCCAGTCGTCATCCCAAAGTGCATCAGGCATACCAATATAGTTGATGTTGGGCATGTCAGTAAGCAGGAATGGACCTTAACCATTCTTCCAGACGTGGACGCCGACACCGACGCGGACGCGGACGCTAGGGGTATCACATAAGCTAAAAATAATTAGCTTCTCGGGCACCTGCCTCATCATTTTTAATGGTACCTCATTTTACATTTTTATTAAAACTTAAATAAATAAAAACGAAAAATCAACTGCCTCATTACTTTTTTGAGATTTCAACATTGTAAAATAATGCCTCATTATTTTTGGAGCAAATAGAAAAAAAACCCTTCTACCTAACTACCTCAGGTTTTTTTTGAAAAATGGTCTGTATTTTTGTATGCCCTAAAATGATGCCGACCAGAAGGCTCATATTTCGTTTATTTATAAAAGAATGTAGTGATAATGAAACTGAATATAATATATACATGTATCATAATTTCCTTTTGTCAGTGAGTATTTTTAGTTTGAAGGTTTGAAAAAACAAATGATTTCACTTTCATGTACAACTCTAAATCTGTGAATGTAGTGTAAAAAATTATGTAAGTGGTATCTGTCTTGGCTATTTCAACACAAACAATACATAAATAGTGCAAAAACTAACATGTTTTTGTTATGAATATTAAATGAATGTCATAAAAGAGGTACCATGCACAGACATATGAGAAATAAAATGTCATCACATGAAAAACGAACAAACTTAGAAACTGGTTTGCTGTTGCATTTTTTTTCTCAGTTTGCGCAAAAATTGCCAAATAATGAACCTGCTACAAGGCAACCTGCGAAATAAAAACAGCAAACAGGCTATACAAAAATAATCCTGTGAAACCCTATTATATACTGAAAGAGTATATAAGTAAAACAAAAATTCCTTGTGTATCACAGTCATATACAATCCAGTTATATATTTTATGATTTGGTTATACATAAACATATAAATCATTTAAATTATGGCTAACTTATAGTGTACAACTGGTGTTCCATTTTAGAATCTACAACGGTGAACAATAATTTTTCACAATGCATCAGCATAATCTCAATTATACAGTCCAACTTTGATGGCTCAAACACCCAAGGGACCGTTGAAAACAGTTCCAGCCAACGGATTGTTCCGAGACATCGAGGTCAAACTATGTTTAAACTTGATCAAAGGGACCACAAAAAGGGTTCGAGGTATCCATGGTGTTCAAGTTATTGTAGTTGAAGCCAATTAAGTTTTACTGTATATATGAAGTACACCAATGATAACTAACTTTAAACATAATTATACATAAAATTGCAATTAAAAAAATTGTAATATACCCTGTCAACATTTTTTTCAATTCAGAAATATTTCATTGAACACAATGCATATGATAAAATACAAACAATATTCAAAAGAATTGCACACAAGTAATATGCAAAAACTAGATGACATCAAGTAAGTTATGAATTAATTTGACATTAATCATAATAAAGGGCTACGCCGAGTGCAGCATGATACGACCGCAGCATGTCGACCACTGAAATTTCAACAAAAGTTCAAAGTGAATGTGGACACAGTAAAGAACTTGACACAATAATTAGATGGACACAAAAAGAAGCTTGACACAGTTATTAGCTGGAAACAGTCTAGGGAAAAAAATAAACCCTTTTGATCACTTATTGATAAAAAAAACCCGTAAGAGCTATGCAAAATATGTTACTATGAACTAAAACTTTACATCCATAGAAATCCAAAGAAAAAAATTCAATTGAAATCTGATGAAAAATAAAGATTTGACATATTTAGAAAAATTGCAATTTTGGCCCCTTTGACCCTTTGTAGCTCGGAAACTGTAAGAGCTACACCAAATCTGTTGACAAACTACTGAAAGCTTAGATCAAGAGGAATCCAAAGAAAAAAATCCCATCGAAATCCGATGAAAAATAAAGATTTGACATATTTAGAAAAATTGCAATTTTGGTCCCTTTGACCCCTTGTAGCTTGGAAACAGTAAGAGCTACACAAAATCCATTGACGTATTGATAAAAGCATAGATCAAGAGGAATCCAAGGAAAAAAAATCCCATTGAAATCCGATGAAAAATAAAGATTTGACATATTTAGACAAATTGCAATTTTGGCCCCTTTGACCCCTTGTAGCTTGGAAATGGTAAGAGCTACGCCAAATCCGTTGCATACTACTGAAAGCTTAGATCAAGACAGACCTGGGGTCAATTACTTTGAAATGTAATTAATTAAATTACAATTACATTTCAAATTTCCTCAGTTAAATTACAATTAAAATTACAACATTTTCTTTGTTGTAATTAATTAAATTACAATTACTTTAGGAAAGTAATTAATTAAATTACAAATTACATTTCAGTTTTACACTTCATAAGATATGTATGATAAATAACTAAATACCGAAATTACTGTGAATTTAGTTTCTGCGTATGCGCATTTCGACAACTTTTGTCTCCTCAGTGCAGATAAAATCTAAACGTATAGAAGACCATAAATTCAAAGATCTTTAAAACTGATCGGAACAAATACCCAATATGGCCTAAATGTAAAGCCATAATCAGCTAAGGACAGAGCTTTGCATGAGGAAGATACTCCTTAGTTTTCAACAAAATTGGCTAAATTAAGATATTGCAATGTTCCAAGTAGAATCAGTTTTGGGTCAGCACCGAAGTACTGACTACTGGGCTGGTGAATATGATACAAATACAAACTTTATAGGGTGACATCCAGGGACAATTTCAAATAAGCAATTTTGATGAAAGGTAAAACTGATATTTGGGGTTTGCTAAGAATCTTTCCATTAATTATGGATCATATAATAGATTTATAATAAGTCTACAGTAATAAACAAATGACTGCATCTGTATAGGGTCCTAACTTGAATATTGCATAGTTAATGTTCATGAAAAAACAATGATGTTACTTTTTGTTGGTTTTCATTTCATTATTAAGTAGGTAAATATTTTTTATGTATTAGCTACAAAAAGTTGGCAATATTAATGAACTGTTTGTTTTGGAATCAATTTGGTGTTAATACAAGAAAACATAACAATCCAAGGCATACATGATTTCTATGGTTTTTGAGCAGGTATTTATTTTTTCAAAATTTAAAAGATATCAAATTTCACATGTTAAAACGCTATTCATGTTTTTGAAGATATTTTTCAAACACTAAACCATTTCATATATTTATCCGTTTTATTATTTCAAATAAATAAATAAATTAACATAATTTGGCACCTTAAGATATAGACAAGTGTACTCTGCTTTTCTCATTAAATGTATTATTTGATTATTACATCAGTCAAAACCTTTAATTTATGACATTTTGTTTTGATAAGTAATACTTAATTGCTGGTTGTAAATTAGTTTGTTTATAGAGCCATTACACTTCAAAGAAATTTAGTAATTTACCTGTGAGTACAGGAAATGTTAATTAATGAATAAAATAACATTTTTTCTTAATTAACTTATGATACCCATAATGACAATTCATGTGTATTGACTGAGTATAGGTAGAATTGTAATTTATAATTTGAAAAATGATTGATGTTGAGGAGATATAAATCTGGCAATGAATATTAAATGCTTCAAAATGCAGTTTTATACAAAAAAAAGAACAAGTACCGTTACATTTGGGTGAATCAATTTCAAAAACTCACATGGGTATAAGCAAAAAAAAAATGCAAGGAAACCAAACTCTTCCATTAAATGAACTATTTGTAAATATTATGAAATAAAATTAATTAGGGTTGTACCTGCAAAGTACATGTAATTCAAATATATTGGTATCTCAACAGTTTTACTTGAAGTTCATCATCTAATATTGCACCAACTTATTATTAACCCTCCTATGATTAACAAAACTTTCCTAGTCCTAGTTCTCATCCAAAAGGGGCATATATTTTAAATTTTTGACCATACATACAAATATAGGAAAGTCCTTAAACTAAGTGAATTAACATTGTCATTTGTAAATACATATATTATCATCATTACTTTAAAATAAGTTTAAAATGTAAGTAGAACATTTTTCAAGAGAAATGATAAAAATGTCAAAACATTTTCCATCTCTGGTATAATGATATTATTTAAAACAGAAGTCTTTGAATTTATGCAAATAAATGCATGTAAATCAAACTTGTTCACATGTAATTGAAAAGTAATTGAAAAAGTAATTGTAATTACATGGTTTTTCAGCCCTGTAATTAATTAAATTACAATTACATGTAATTGAAATTTCTCTCAATTACACATTACATTCAATTACATAAGAAAATGTAATTAATTACAGTCAATTACAATTACATTTTTCAATTACCCCAGGTCTGGATCAAGAGAAATCCAAAGAAAAAAATCCCATCAAAATCCGATGAAAAATAAAAATTCTACATAATCTGCAAATTCGCAATTTTGGCCCTGTTCAGCCTCTCATAGCTGGGACAGGAAACAAGTTACCAAAAATCTAATAGCGGAGCGCCATATTAATTTTTTGCAAGGAATCCATTGAAAAAAAACTGCATCAAATTCAAATATGTGAAAACACCCAATTTAACCCCTTTATGGCCCCTTTTTCCAAAACGGGTGGGGCCACCAACTCAAAATTATAACCTCTGTTTACGAGTGTGCTAAGATACATCATAATAAAATTTCATAATGATCCGTCCACTAGAAGCAAAGTTATGCTGTCCACAGACGCCGACGACACAGACGACGCGGACGACGCCAACATCATACCATTATACGACAGCAAAATTTTTGCTGTCGTATAAAAATGTAAATGATTATTAAAATTAGTATTGACTCCTCGATTAAAGTTTGTTCTATGCATAAAATGTGATTTTAATAATGCTTATATGATTAACTTATATCTACTGGTATATCAGTAACTTATTGTTAAATTTAGTTTCTGCATATGGCCATTGATTAAACAAATGTTCATGAAATGTAATATTTTTTTTTGATTGATTTTAAAACTGTCCTAGGATAATATCAATTAAACATTGCAATTTTACTTTTAGACACTGGTTAAAATTCTCGAAAATATTTAAGAGAAAAATGGTTGATCAGCTGTAAAAAGATCCATCCTGTCACCAAATCAAATGAAAATGGAATTTTTATTGTATTGAGATTGGATTTGTTTTATTCAATCACTAAAAAATGGTAATCAATGGTAATCAATCACATAAAATTGCATAACGGAGAATTCCAACAGATTTGGGATACCAGTACCATATGCATATTGTTGAAAAACAAGAGACCCCAAGGTCAAATAGGAAAAACAACTTCATTTTTCACAGAAATATTGCACTTATATTCAGTCCATTTTTATTTTCTATATAATCAAGATAAAAAGAATGTTTCATTTTAGTATGTCCATTGTCATTTTTTGTCAACACATATTAAAATACACCTGTGTTTGCATGACTTCAGTCTTATCATGCTCCACTTTGCTAAGTTCTATATGAAAATTTCATTACAATTTAGAGTACACAATGCAAAAAACAATTCTAATAATCTAAAATAAAGCAGATTTTTTTTTTGAAAAAATTGATATTTTCTTTCGCCAAGATTTATCATTTACTAAACAAAATGAAGCTTTGTTACAACTATTACATCGAAAACAGAGGTACAGCTGTAGGATTAAATAGTATCCGCTGTAAAAACTGTCCGGTCTAACAATTGTTATCTATAATAAAGTCCAAGGACGGAATGAAACGCTGTAGTGATTTCTTTCAATCTCTCATTGGAAGTTTTCAATAGAAATACAACACCTGTACACTATTTTAGCTTACACAGTTAGACATGTGTTCTGTTAATGAGGAAATTTATATAGAAAAATTTGATACTGGTCAAGTTTATGACATAAGGCATCTGTGAACTAAATACATGAATTGGGCAGATCCTTTTTCAGAAAAGGTATTTGCTCACATTTCTTCTACTATAATCACAGATCAATGTAACAATACAATAAAATAAAAAAAATATTAATAATTCTATCAATATAATTTGTAATATCAAAAATGTCATAAATGCAACAAAGCCTTTAAGACTTATAAATTTCACATAAAATGACTCTTACACACATACAAACACATCTAATAAACTTTAGTACAAGTCTTGAACCGATTCAATATACATTAAAAATTGATACATAGTACAACCAGTGCAATGGGTAATGAGTAATCTATACAGTAATCATGCAATCTCTTTAGAGCATCAAAATCTTGTTAAAATTTAAAATTTCATGCAAATTGCAGAAATTGCATTTTATGAAAATTACATTTCAAACAAAAATTGTAACATTAATAAACCTTAGACTTCATATTTTGGCAGTAAAAGTTTTTCGTAATTGCGATTTTATCATGAGAATTTGGTGTCATGTGACCAGTCTTACTTACACACCCTATACCAACAAAGTAAATTTTAGCATCAAATTAATATATAAATTACAATGACTTGATCTCTTTCATTTTGAACCATGTTGCAGAAAATGATTAGATTTTTCCTTATTCCTCTCCCTTTAAAGAAAATTATTGAGATGCATATACAAAATAAAACTGATCTCCAGTTTATATCACAAAATACTGACTAACATTTAAGACATGTAACATTTGGCTTTCCATAATTTAAACTTTTTGTTTTCGCACATGGCCACTACAAAACATTGATAAGATCATGATTAATTTAAAAAGGTAGTTTTTATTTCAGATCATATTTGATTATCAATACACAATTCCTATACACAAAGTAAAATATGGAAGTAAATAAGGAAAATATCTCAAAATTGGTACAAAATCCTTGGAAATGATAAACAAAATTATAATAAACGAATATCACATTGCGAAACTTTAAATGTTTGTTAAAGGTTTCTATCTAATATTGCACTCATTTTGAATCAGTAACACTCTTTTTGTATTAATAACAATTTCTTCTACAAACAATTCAATATCACAAAGTTCAATTAATCGCTTCATTCTACAAGGCTTTATGTAGAATAGATAAAACAAGAGGATCAGGGGGTACAATTTGAAACTTCCAAACCATCCTTTATTTAAATTTTCTAAAATTCCATTTTATTCCTATCATGCATGTCAATGTAGAAATACTTTCCACAGACCAATCTGTCGAGTTCTGACCCTCAATCCAATAAACCAATAACACACACAAACAACCAAATGGTAACCAAATTTTTGAAATTGATCTTACTGCAGCTAGACATGATTAACCTGACAGTCAACATACATCAAGATGAAATACAACACAATCATTCGAGAAAATATTTTGTTTAACTTTTTTTTAATAAAAGACACCTTTAACCTTCAGAAACAGTAAATGGCTGCTAAAAGTAAATTTTATAGTGCACAATTTATTTTTGTAAAAATATCTACAAAATTAATCAGCCAAAATTACAAAGATGAAGGAATAACTAGAATCAAATATTAGCTCAATAGCCAGGACATAAGTTTAGGAACTTTAGAACCATTCATTTTATTCTTACTTGCTTCATCATTTCTTCCTGTTCAGGAAATTTACAATAAATCATCATATTCTTTTTATAACAGGTACTGTTGAACAGAAATGAAATAAACAGAGAAGTTGTTTAAACAAAAATTACTACTGGTATGTAAACATAAAGAACAGAAAACATACTGATCACCATTTGTAATCAAAACATACCAGTCACAACAGAATGGTAAAGAATGATAAAGAAAATGAATGTAATACAAACAATTATACAAATCATACTGGCAACTTTGTGTGCTTCAATCTTTCATTAATTATGAATATCAGGATCCAGCCCCCTCAAAAGTTAATTACTTTTCCTAATACTGAATACAATAGCAGAATTTGGCTCAATAAGGCAATTTATAATGCTTTTTTCCCAATTATATATTCTAGAATTAAAAGTTTTTTTCAGTACATTAACATGCATGCTCACTATTGAATAGCTGAGTCCTGATCAGTATGAAAAAGTTATACATATATTGGTGACAAAAAATGACAATGTTTTAAAAAGACTGACAGTGAAATCATTTTTATTACTGGAATGGAAATACCAACAAAAAGATGTATTGGTTTTTCATGGAAAACAATGTTTACATGCACATAATAAAGAATTTTATGATATTTTAGGCAGATAGCAATAATCTAAGATTTTTCTCATTTTTAGATATTTTGTCATCCTTCATCAATATGTTCCAAAACTAAATATGAAATGTCAATAACCGTGTTTTTGTGTTGTCATGATTTGAAACATAGGTAATCAAGGATTACAAAGTTCGCCTCCTTATGGCACACTGTCGCAACAACTAAATTTTGCCTGGATGCTGACATACTATCAAAATTGCATGCATATGCAAGGTTACCTGAACCAACAATGTACAGTTACATGGCACTGAACTCGGATGTATACATTAATGTAAGTCATACATGCGTAAAATGTAGGTTTAAGTGACCTAATTTTGTCTGAATGCTGAGCTACCATCACAGATACATGCAAATGCACATGCAAGATGATCCTACCATGTACAGTACCTGAGATCTGATCCCTGACAAGAACTTGACCAAATTTTGCCCTGGATGCTGACCTACCATTAGAGATGCATGCATGTGCAAGGTTAGATGATCCTACCATGTACAGTGACCGAGATCTGAACTCGGACATAAACTTGAATTTAAGTCAGTCAAGTGGAAAATGAAGGTCAAAGTGACCTAATTTTGCCTGGATGCTAACCTACCTTCAGAGATGCATGCATGGGCAAGGTTAGATGATCCTACTGTGTACACTGACCGAGATCTGAACTCGGACATAAACTTGAATGTAAGTCACTCAAGTGGAAAATGTAGGTCAAAGTGACCTAATTTTGCCTGGATGCTGACCTACCATCAGAGATGCATGCATGTACAAGGTTAGATGATCCTACCATGTACAGTGACAGAGATATGAACTCAGACGTAAACCTGAATATAAGTCAGTCAAGCGGAAAATGTAGGTCAAAGTGACCTAATTATGCCTGGATGCTGACCTACCATCAGAGATGCATGCATGTGCAAGGTTAGATGATCCTACCATGTACAGTGACTGAGATCTGAACTCGGACGTAAACTTGAATGTAAGTCAGTCAAGCGGAAAATGTAGGTCAAAGTGACCTAATTTTGCCTGGATGCTGACCTACCATCAGAGATGCATGTACATGCACAGTTAGATGATCATACGATGTATAGTTACTCAGATATGAACTTGGATATTGATTTAAATGCAAGCCCCTCAAGCGGAAAATATAGGTCAGAGAGACCTAATTCTGGGAGGCTGTGAGATAGCCCAAGATGCACCTGCAAGCAAAGTTTGGTGACCCTACCCTGTATAGTTACCAAGATATATACCCAAATGCGGACGCAGACATGGACGCAGACGCCGGGGGTACTCCAATAGTCCCCCTCAACTTCGTTGAGGCGAACTAAAAACAGGCCAAATGCAGTGTTTTTCAGCATTATTATACAATGTATAAGAAAATCTGATAACATGCTTATTATTTACCTTTCATATGAAATAACTGATACGCATATTTTTCTTATTTTTCCAATATTTAGGAGAGGTACATTTGAGCTATCAGTTGACCAGAAAAAATCTATATATCACCACATGATTATGAGAATTATTTAATATAGTTTACAAAATGGGAAAGAGGAGCGAATTTGCGGCAAAGTTTATAAAACATTGATATTTGTCAATCAGTTATGGAGTCATAATGAAAAAGCCAAGGGAAAAAAACTTTCAGGCATGAAAATCAAATCAATTCCACATCAAATTAAAATTTCGCTATATGTAAAAAATTAATTTGGCCTTTTATTAGAATCAAACCAACCTAAAACTGATTCATGAATATCTTTTCTAGCTACCCACAACGTTTATACAATGTTAGCACAATAAACCTGAGATCTGAAAGACTTAGTACTAATATCTGTTAGCTTTGTTTTGGTTTAGTTATATCAAACCCTAATCTATCTATTAAGGCCTTCAGTATGTTTCCTGGAACTCTCTGATGAGTATTTATCATGTTCTGAATGGATCCTTTTACCTAAAATTAATTTTAAAAAAATAATAAATTCATGTGAATGTAACATTCAACAACAATTTTTTTTCAGTATCCAGTGTACTCTTATTGTTTTTTTTAGGATTATACACTAGAAAAAAAATATAACTGAAAAATATGCATGAGCTAAATGTGTTTTTGGTTTTTTTTTGTTTTTTTTTATTTTGTGGCTGTCAAAATGAAAGTTGAAAGATTTAACATTGCATTGGTGAGAAATACTTTATTTTCATCAGGTGTGTTTCTATTTTGGCTGTAGTAAACACATGCTCTTTTAAACAGCATTGACAATTGTGATGTTACAGGTTAGGCAATGGTCTTTAAAGAAAAATCAAAGCAGATTAAACAAGTACAAGAGCTGTCGCCAAATGGCAGCCAGTTATACCCCCGCTCATTGAACCCTGAATCAATAAGTCAGTGCAAAATTAAGTGTGTGTGGACACAATACAGGTGTGGACACATTACAAGTGTGGACGCATTACAAGCATTTACACAGTTGGATGTTTGGTTGCCGAGAAAAGTGACAAAAAAGTTCACCTTGAAAAATGAAAGTAAAACAAGAGGCTCTCAAGAGCCTCTATCGCTCACCTGGGACCTGCAGCACTATAATTCCAAATTGATGGTCTGTCTTTGGTGGTGTATGTACATAAGAATCAGAAACTTTTTATAAAATTTAATTAAAATTGTTCAAGCAGTTTCAGAGAAGATTTTTGAATGCAGTTTCAAAACTTAAGGGACTAAGTTAATCTACGTTCCCTGCTGGCAGCTATTTAACATAAAACTTTGAAGAGGGTCACATAAGGACTATCATATCAAAATTCTACTGAAATTGTTCAAGAAGTCTCAGAGGAGAAGATCTTTTTATGCATTTCCCACTGGGTCCAATGTTAAACTATGTTTTGCTACTGGTGGCCATGTCGGAAGACGGATCAGCACCAAAGTAACAAGCTTGGTCAAATCAAAATCTCACAAGTTTCATTTATGCAATGTTTAAATTGAATCCATTCAATGGTTTTCCATGATATCTTTGTATGCATTTCCCCATTGCTGGCAGCCATGTTGGATGATGGATCAGAACTGAAGTAACAACACTTGGTCAGCTTCTCATAAGCAAAGTTTGGATTACGCAGTTCTCTAGAAGAAGATCTTTTGTTAACTTAAGTTCACAGCTGATGACACTTGGTCAGCACCTGACAGGCATCATTCATGTCATGTTTGATTTAAATCCATTTAGCAGTTCTCTAGAAGATCTTTGTGTGCATTTCCCATGAGATCCAATGCTGTCAGCATGTAAGATGACAGATTGGCACCAAAGTAATAACACTTGGTCAGCACCTCATAAACATCATTCATGCCATGTTTGGTTCAAATCTTTTCAGTGGTTCTAAAGTAAAAGTTCTTTGAATGCATTTTCCCATAGGGTCCAATGTTAAAATTAAGATCCCCGCTGGCGGCCATGTTGGATGATGGATCGGCACTAAAGTAACAACACTTCGTCAGTACCTCATAAGCATCATTCATGCCAAGTTTCCTTCAAATCCATTCAGTGGTTCTCAAGAAGAAGTTCTTTGTATGAATTTTCCCATTAGGTCAAATGGTAAACTAAGTTCCCCGCTGGCGGCCATCTTGGAAGCAGTTGGAAAACTTGAATGTGTTCAATAAAATATAGTCCTTAACCTGCTGAACATTTTTGCATTTTAAACTTGACCTCTATCTCAAAGCGTTTTTGAAATATAGGACATAAAGTAAAAAATCACGAAAAATTTGACCAATAAAGGACCACAACTCATATATAGGTACTTGGATTTTCTTCAAAATATCCATGTGGGTAGATTTTAACATGCTGAACATTTTTGCAATTTAAACTTAACCTCTATCTGTTATAGTTTTTTCAATAAAAAATAAAAAACATCAAAATTTTGAAAATTTTACGGAAAAAGGGCAATAACTCTTAGACAGGTTGTCAGATTTTCTTCAAAATTTCAGCATGGGTAGATCTTCTCATGCTGATCATTTTTACCGCGTCAGATTTTTGATATCTGTAACGGTTTTTGAGTTATTCGCCAAAAACTGTAATTTACCCCTATGTTCTATTTTTAGTAACGGCAGCCATGTTGTTTGACCTAAGACATACAAAATAACAAATTTGAAACTAGATACCCTAGTGATGATTCAGTTAAAGTTTGGTTCCATTTGACCCAGTGGTTTCAGAGGAGAAGATTTTTGAAAGTGAGCTAACGATGGACGGACGACAGACGACGGCGGACGGACGGACGGACGGACGACGGACGCCAAGTGATGGCAAAAGCTCAACCTGGCATAGCCAGGTGAGCTAAAAAATCATAAAGTCATAAAAACAGTAAGTAGTACAGCAATATGGCTGAAAAAGGGAGATGCAGTATAGAACCCTTCAAAGAAGCTCCATACCAAATAAGAAGTAGCTGTCGTGTGCAGTTCCTTAGAAAAATGCGACGAAAAAGTCACAATTTGGAAAACGAAAGTAAACCAGAGGCTCCCAGGAGCCTGTATCGCTCACCTGGCTTTCAGTTTCCGCAATCAAGGTAACAATGTCAGTTATACAGTTGATCTTCAGTTTCTCAAACTTTCGTAGGTCGAACACCACCAAAATCTTGAACTGTTTTTAAAGTCTGATCATGTTTTATTATATTTCATTGTTGGGCTTTTTTGATAAAAAATGTTCTTGCTAAGGACCACTTTCGACACCAGTTTTGAAGTCAAGACATCATTTTTTAAATCGCAGTCAACAAACAATTTTCAACATCGGTTTTGAAGTCGCAACATCAATATCTATTCTTTGAAATCGGACAATGTTGAATTTTCCCGCCTTTTTGGCAGCCATTTTAAATATGACGGTCAACGAACAATTTTTAGCATCAGTTTTGAAGTTGCGACATCAAGACCTATTTGGAAACCAGATGTCATTGAAATTGAACCATGTTGAATTTTCCCGCCTTTTTTGGTGGCCATTTAGAAAATGGCCGTCTACGAATAATTTTCAACATCGGTTTTGAAGTCGCAACATCAATATCTACATGGAAACCAAATTTCATTGAAATAGGACAATGCTGAATTTTCCTGCCTTTTTTGGCGGCCATTTTGAAAATGGCC
>MJUU01000994.1:46315-67714 GCA_002080025.1 Modiolus philippinarum
AAAGGGGAGACACGGTACAACTCATCATACTTAAGCTTCAGACCAAATATCAAATCATTACTACATACACAAGCTGAGAAATCCTTGATATATGGCTATAATGGGAAAAATCAAAGTTTTCGTCAAACAGGAACTAGATGAGTGACCGATTTGTAAAGGAGAGACACTGTACAACTCATCATACTAAAGCTTCAGACCAAATATCAAATCATTACTACATACACAAGCTGAGAAATCCTCAACTAA
Source organism: Modiolus philippinarum (assembly GCA_002080025.1). Lineage (NCBI taxonomy): Eukaryota > Metazoa > Mollusca > Bivalvia > Mytilida > Modiolidae > Modiolus > Modiolus philippinarum. The sequence goes on from MJUU01000994.1 coordinate 46,562, forward strand.
AATTTTCAATATATGGCTATAATGGGAAAAATCAAAGTTTTCCTCAAACAGGAAGTAGATTAGTGACAGATTTCTAAAGAGGAGACACGGTACAACTCATCATACTTAAGCTTCAGACCAAATATCAAATCATTACTACATACACAAGCTGAGAAATCCTCAACGAAAATTTTCAATATATGGCTATAATGGGAAAAATCAAAGTTTTCGTCTAACAGGAAGTAGTTGAGTGACAGACTCGAAAAGGGGAGACACGGTACAACTCATCATCCTTAAGCTTCAGACCAAATATCAAATCATTACTCAAACACAAGCTGAGAAATCCTTGACGAAAGATGTTCCGGACGGACGGACGGACGGACGGACGGACAGACAGACGGATGGACAGACAGACAGACAGACGGACAAGGGTAAAACAGTATACCCCCCTCTCCTCCGAAGGGGTATAATAAACTTAATCTTGAGAGTCTAGGTTCTTTCATTGCTGAGAAATGGACATACATGTAAAAAATTAACAAAGTCACTGGACCATGAAATTGAGGTCATTGTAACTTGACAGGTGTCAGACTGACAGTAACCCATTAATATGTAACAATAAACATGATATGGAGAGTCTAGGTTCTTTAATTACAGAGAAAAGGACATGAACCTAAAAAAATTACAAAGTCACTGAACCATGAAATTGAGGTCAAGGTTACATGGCAGGTGTCAGACTGGCATGTACCCTTTAAGATGAAGCATTACACCAAATATGGTATCTCTATACATTACAATGGCTCAGAAATTGACTTGAATGTAAAACTATGTCGCAATATTTACAAAGTCACTGAACCATGCAAATGAGGTCGATGTCACTTGACAAGTGGCAGACTGGTATGTACCCACTAAGATACATCAATACACTAAATATAATGGATCTATGCATTACAAATCCAGAGAAAAGGACTTGAATGTGAAACTATGTCGCAATTTTCATGGAGTCATTGAACCATGAAGACAAGGTCAAGGTCATCTGAAACATGTGATGCTGGAAAGCTCTAACCATCAGCTACCTGTGGACATAAGATCTTGTAAATAAGTGATATACTTTAAAAGTTATTAAGGTTTTAGTAAAGTTTACGCCGCCGTCGCCGCCGCCGCCAGAAAGTAATACCTATGTCTCGCTTTCAGGGACTTCGTCGCTGGCGAGACAACAATAAAAGCAGGCAATAGACGATATCCGAGTTCTGTTATTTAGATTCACCTGTTGTTGTTTGTCTGTAAAAGTCACAAACATGTCTCCCCCCATGTGACCAATAACGTAATTCAAAAACATAATTTGATGACGTTTTAGGCTGTATGGCGTGATGTTTTCTATACTGTAGCATTTTGAAAAGTAGTCTTGTCAATTTTTATACCCGAGCTCTGATATGGTTTATCAAGGAATACATGTATCAGTTGTTACATACTGTGAAAGTACTATTGTTCGTGGGGTTCCAATGTTCAAGGATTTTGTGTTTCGCTAAAACCAAGAAATTAAGTTCCAAACAAATTGCAAATTTTTCTTATAGTTTTAATGCATAGAATTCAAAACCACGAATTTAAGTACCCACAAAATAGTGATATTTATGAAAACCACAAAAATTGATGTCCACAAATAAGAGTACTTCTACAGTATGTTTTCCAAAAAGGCTATATATTTGATTGTTACCTGTCCAGCAAGTTCCTCAGCAGACATGCCTTCTTTTGGGTATACAGGATCTCCTATGAATGTTCTGTTAAAAAAAAACATCAAAATATGAACAAGTCTGACACACAAGAGTGGACCCTAATAGATGTCTCACCCGTCCCTGTTTGGTCACTAAAACAGTCATGTTCTACTTAAGAGCAACCTAAAAGCCTAATATCATTACCCCACCACTTACAGTAATTGAGAAACTGTTCAAATCAGAAAAACTTAACTATGTTCATTAGACCATGAAATTGAGATCAACGTCAAAAGCCATATAGCAGACTGACATATACTAAGACCAAGCTATATACCAAATATCATTGACCTATAGCTTGTAGTTGTAGCGCGAAATTGAGAAACAGACTTAAGCAAAAAAACTTAACCTGGTTACTGGACCGTGAAATTGAGGTCAAGGTCAAAAGCCATATGGCAGACTTACATGTACTAACCAAGACCAAGCTACATACCAAATATCATTGACCTATAGCTTGTAGCTATTGAGAAACAGACTTAAGCAAAAAAACTTAACCTGGTCACTGGACCATGAAATTGAGGTCAAGGTCAAAAGCCATATGGCAGACTGACATGTACTAATCAAGACCAAGCTATATACCAAATATCATTGACCTATACCTTCTAGTTATTGAGAAACAGACTTAAGCAAAAAAAACTTAACCTGGTCACTGAACCGCGAAATATAGGTCAAGGTCACATGATTTTGTGTCCGCCAGATAGGGTTCGTCGTAGGCTACCTATGGACCAAATATATAGGTCCTACAACAAAGGGTTCTATAAAATAACTTGAGTTTACGCCATCGCCATCATACTTTGCACACCTATGTCTTGCTTTCCGCGACTTTCGTTGCGGGCGAGACAAAAATCATATAATAATGCACCAAAATAAATTTCAGACTGGGTTGGGTTCCTGCTCATTTATAAAGATTACCTCCTCTATTTATGCTAATTTCCATAATACTTATTTATAAGTTATGTCTTGTGTTTTTTTTTAACTCTGCGTGATGATGTAATATTTTGACAAAGCTAGTGCAGTTAAGGTGTCTGCAGGGTATTAATTTCCTATTATAGAATTTTGTGAAATTTTCTGTGTAGAAAAGTAATTGTATTAATGTTCAAAATGTAAAATAAAATTTGGGGGTCACCGTGCATTTAAGCGCAAAATCTGTAATTTAAAATTTCAGGATTTTACATAGAAATGATAGGGAAAAAAATCTATTATAGAATTTTTTCATACTTTGCATGTGTTTAATCATCATTATGTAATTTACATATAAAAAATAAAAATTAGGGGTCACCGATGAAATAAGAGAGAAAAATTGCAAAATGTTAATTTCTCTAGTGATATCTTTGTTAAAATATTTTATCAAATTATCTCCCTTGATTAATTTCTGTGTTCTGTAAATCCAGCAACAGATTTAAAGCTCATAAGTTTTAGCTCACGTTTTTGTAATGAAAATGTTATAAAAATTATTAGGAATATAAATTAAAAATACATTTGAACTTTCTTTTCATTTTAAATAAGTTCTTTGTTAAATTTCTTAATGAATGAAACCTAAATGAACAATTATTAGACAAAAATGGAGGAATAATACCACTGAGACACCTTAAGGTGTGTGCAGGGTATTATTTTCCTATTACAGGATTTTGTGAAATTTTCAGTGTAGAAACATAATTGTATTATTGTTCAAAATATAAAATAAAATTTAGGGGGTCACTGTGCATTTAAGCGCAAAAACTGAAACTGAAAATTTTAGGATTTTACATAGAAATGATAGGGAAAATAACTTTATTAGGGGATAACTTTAAAAATCTATTATGAATTTTGTTCATACTTTCCATATGTTTTGAGAGCATTATATAGTTTACATATAGAAAATAAAAATTTGGGGTCACCATTGAAATAAGAGAGATAAATTGCGAAATTTTAATTTCTCTAGTGATATCTATGTGAAATTCTTTTATCAAATTATCTCCCTTACTTAATTTCTGTGTTCTGTAAATCCAGCATCAGAATGAAAGCACATGTGTCTTAGTTAAAATGGAAATGTTGTAAAAATGATAAGGAATGGAAATTTTAAATACTTTGGAACTTTCTTTACATTTCAAATACCTATTTCAGGCTGTCAAATGACTTTTTTCAAATCCTATATGGGAATTTTTTTTAAAAAATAGGAAATACGATGCAGTCTTGTAAGTCGGCGCACCTAAGCATTTACCTTTCGATTCCTGCTGTAATTTTTATCACATTATTTTGAACTTTCAACAAAACAAATATACATAAACCAACTTTAAAATCATGCAGAATTCAAAATTAGAACTTCAACTTAAATATATTAAAAACAAGCTTAAAATGACCTACCCCTGTTATATCGCCATGTTTAAATGTCTTGAAAGTCGGCGCAGGGTGAGAATATCAAGGTACCAGGAACCCAAAATAAATAGTAATTTTCACTATCGGGTTTTCAGAGGAAGGTGGAAATGTTCAGTATTAAAGCTAAATACTTTCAACAAAAATAATGACTTTAAACAGCTACAGTAAATGCCTAAACAACAATAGAACCTATTAACAACGAATATAGCACCCTTTTGGTCTTTTTCAGGTCCGGAGAACGCTCAAAAAAGATTTCTTCGTCATCATCGCTATTTGGCTTTAAGTAAGTACAGAAATTGTTCTGTACTAATATTTATATTATAAACGGAAATCATTTTCTTCATGTGCGCCAACTTATAAGATGCGCCTACTTAGGAGACTCGACTGTATATAATTTAAATATAGGAAAATATAGGAACAATAAACTTTCAAATCCACAAGTTCCAATAGTATTTCAGCATGTAATGTATACAAATATGGTTATGTAATTCATGTTAATATGAACAAGAGCTGTTGCCAAATGGCAGCCAAATATACCCCCCTCCCAAACCACCCCCCGCTCATTGAACCCCGAATCAATATGGTACCGGTAAGTTCAAATTTAAGTGGATGTGGACACAATACAGGAGTGGACACAATACAAGTATTGACACAATTATATAATCTTCACGAAAGAATTTATCATAAGGGTGCCCATGAAAATACTCTGTCAAAATTGAACAAAAATGAAATTCACCTTTTTTTTGCCTCTGACATTTACAGAAAAATCAGAAGTGTAAGAAATTTTCATTACAACACTTTGAAAACAATTTTTCAAGAGGAATACAGTGAAAGAATGTTTCTCTCCCCCAGCTTGATTTCACAGTATCTATGCCTTGAATTATTTCTTTGAAAAATTGTCGAAGTCCAAAAAAATCATTGCAAAAGGAATTGATGAAATTTCCAGTCAAATTTCTTCCCCTTCCTGGTTTCGGGCAATTATTATATTCCTTCAGTCACATCTCCATATAGTGTCCTTCCTTTGCATAAATTTTTCCATCAAGTGGTTTAAGAGGAGTTGCGCTAACCAGGTAACCCATATATAGGGAATCAGAGAAAAGTCAAAGTTAAATTATCTCCCCTTCCTGGTTTCGGACAATAATTATATTCCTTCATGCACATCTCCATATAGTGTCCTTCCTTTGTGTAAAGATTCATCAAAATTCTTCCAGTGGTTTAAGAAGAGTTGGGCTTACAAGAAGTGTGACAGACGGAAGGACAGACAGACAGGGTGATTCCTATATACCCCCAAACTTTGTTTGCGGGGTATAACTATTGAATCAAAAACCTTCAAAATAGTTGTCTTTAATGCTAATTCTTAACAAAAAGTTATAAATACTCTCATCTGAATACAAAATTCACATTTTTGTTGATTGTTTCCTATCTCAGGTTATTTTACAAAATACTATAAGCTCCTAATAATTTGCTAATGAAAATAGACATAAAAAAACAATTTTTACGAGTTATGTACCCTATTTGTGGTTCATAATCTGGCCTCCTCCTCCCCTCAAAGCCAGTCCTATTCTCACTCCTATTTATTCATATTACAGTTTTATTACAAACATGACAATTTAAATTAAAATCAGACTACCAGTCGAAATTTTTGGAATTATAGTCCAATCTATATGTGCATTGGCTATCAAAAGTAGCACATACAATGTGTAATATGTAAACATAATTTAGATGGTAAAAACAATCTGCTACTTTTTGGAAAAGCTGCATTAAAAATGAAGCTTAATATAATAGGTACTAAGATGTCTAAAACTGGCTAGTTTGGCTAGTTTGCACATAACCAAAAATTAAAAAAAACTTACAATACAGCATTTCAGGTCCAAATATAGGAAAATATAGGAAAAAATGCCAATTATAGGAAAATATAGGAGGCCATTTAAAAATATGAAAATATAGGAAAAAATAGGAGACTTGACAGCCTGCTATTTTTGCAAAATTTCTTAATGAAAGAAACCTAAATGAACAAGTATTAAACAAACATAGGTAATCAACGATTACAGAATTTGCCTCGTTATGGCACGTTGTCGAAGCAACCAAATTTTGCCTGGATGCTGACATACTATCAAAATTGCATGCATATGCAAGCTTACCTGAACCAACAATGTACAGTAACTGAGCTATTAACTCAGATGTATACATTAATGTAAGTCATTCATGCATAACATGTAGGTGTAAGTGACCTAATTTTGTCTGAATGCTGAGCTACCATCACAGATGCATGCAAATGTACATGCAAGATGATCCTACCATGTACAGTACCTGAGATCTGATCCCTGACAAGAACTTGACCAAATTTTGCCTGGATGCTGACCTACCATCAGAGATGCATGCATGTGCAAGGTTAGATGATCCTACAATGTACAGTGACTGCGATATCAACTCGGATGTAAACTCTAATGTAAGTCAGTCAAGCGGAAAATGTGGGTCAAAGTGACCAAATTTTGCCTGGCTGCTGACCTACCATCAGAGATGCATGCATGTGCAAGGTAAGATGATCCTACCATGTACAGTGACCGAGATATGAACTCGGACGTAAACTTGAATGTAAGTCACTCAAGCGGAAAATGTAGGTCAAAGTGACCCAATTTTGCCTGGCTGCTGACTTACCATCAGAGATGCATGCATGTGCAAGGTTAGATGATCCTACCATGTACAGTGACCGAGATCTGAACTCTGACATAAACTTGAATGTAAGTCAGTCAAGCGGAAAATGTAGGTCAAAGTGACCAATTTTGCCTGGATGCTGACTTACCATCAGAGATGCATGCATGTGCAAGGTTAGATGATCCTACCATGTACAGTGACCGAGATATGAACTTGGACGTAAACTTGAAAGTAAGTCACTCAAGCTGAAAATGTAGGTCAAAGTGACCCAATTTTGCCTGGATGCTGACTTATCATCAGAGATGCATGCATGTGCAAGGTTAGATGATCCTACCATGTACAGTGACCAAGATATGAACTCAGACGTAAACTTGAATGTAAGTCACTCAAGTGGAAAATGTAGGTCAAAGTGACCCAATTTTGCCTGGATGCTGACTTACCATCAGAGATGCGTACATGTGCAAAGTTAGATGATCCTACCATGTACAGTGACCGAGATCTGAACTCGGACGTAAACTTGAATGTAAGTCAGTCAAGCATAAAATGTAGGTCAAAGTGACCCAAAATTGCCTGGATGCTGACCTACCATCAGAGATACATGCACATGCACAGTTAGATGATCATACTATGTATAGTTATTGAGATATGAACTTGGATGTAAATTTAAATGCAAGCCACTCAAGCGTAAAATATAGGTCAGAGAGACCTAATTTTCTTTGTGGCTGTGAGATAGCCCAAGATGCACCCTCATGCAAAGTTTGATGATCCTACCCTGCATATTTACCAAGATATATACCCAAATGCGGACGCAGACGAAGACGCGGACACGGACAAAGACACGGACGCAGTGACCGGGGGTACTCCAATAGTCCCCCTCAACTTCGTTGAGGCGAACTAAAAATGGCAGAATAATACCACTGAGACACCTTAATGTAGACTTCTGTTGTTTCATCTTGAACAATTATTTATCAGTTATTGTATTTATGAATATATATATATATACTTTACACTTACTTCATCTTTACTGGAAAAAATCCATAAATAGGTACAATTGGCATTCTTGTTCTTTCATACAGAGCTCTGAGAAAACCTTCAGTAAAAATCACATATGTTTTTAAACGTGAGATAACTTTAATTTTTTTGGCTTAGTAGTAACAGTAAACCATGTTCTAAACTAAAAACCAAAACTAATTTTTTAAGTCACTATAGAGAATTTTTAAGATCAGACACTTTTTTTAGACATTTTAAACTGAAAACTTTATATGAAGATTTGTCCAAAAGATCAGGCTGGAAGGGTTAGAAATTTTTATCAGAAAACATGTAATACAATTCCATGTAACATTTGCCAGTCATAAGTATGAATTAATGCACCAGGATATCAATAGTTACTGATAATTAACAGCTATGAATGGTATGTAAAAATGAAACTATAACAATTGTGCCAGGATTCAGTAAAAATTAACATATGAATTCCTATTGGGTCACTATGTTGAACTATGTTACCGCTGGTGGTAATCTTGGATGAAGTACAAACATTAAAATCATAAATGAAATTTTGAAGGGGTCCCCAAAAGGACTATTCTTACCAAGTTTGGTTCCAATTGGCTTCAAAGAAGAAGATCTTTGAATGCATTTCCCATAGGGTCCACATGTTAAACAAAGTTCCCTCCTGGCTGCCATCTTGGATGAGAGTCGAACCAGCTGGACATATGTAGAAATTGTAATCCTTGATAAGCTAAACACTTTTGCAATTCAAACTTTACCTATATCTCAAAGAGTTTTTGAAATAAAGGTAAAAACATATAAAAATTGCAAAAATTCAGAAATGGAAAAAGGGGCAATTTTTCAGATCAAGATCGTCAGATTTTCTTCAAAAATGGCAGAACAAGAAGATCTTATATTGCTGACAATTTTTGTATTTTAAACTTCACCTCTATCTTCCATCATTTTCAATATATAAAGACAAAAAGTAATAAAAAACGAAAATTTTATGGAAAAAGGGGAAATAACTCCATGATGACAGGTTATTGGATATTCTCCAAAATTGCAAGGTGGGTAGATCTCATCATGCTGTTCTTTTTTATTCAGTCAGATTTTTAATACCTCTAACAGATTTTTTTAGTAATAGGGGCCATGTTGTTTGGTTTACGGACATAAAAAAAACTTGAAAGCGCCTACCCTGGTGATGATTCAGGCCAAGTTTAGAGGAGAAGACCTTTGAAAAATATAAACTCCAACAAAGACCATGGTGCACGCAAACTGATGGCAATAGCTCATATGCCAAAAAACTGTAACCTTCAATGTCAATCAACATCTGTCAGAATTCAGTCAGTAAAACAAGCATTTGATAAATATCAACATTTAGGATACATGTGTTAGAGGAAAATTTGTATTACAATTTTCAGGCAGAATTAACCCAGACAGGTACCATGTATTTACATTCATTGAAATTTGTAAAATCATCAATAAAATGTTACACAAGGGACATAAATACCTCCTGTATTACTTACTTCTTCCTATCCTTGGTGTTCTGAAAGACTCTCGCAAGTTCTGTGTGAATACAGGGAAAATGGGCTGGAATTACAGGAAATTTTTATAAATAAATTCTTATTACAGCTAGCTTGAAATCTAAAAAAAGAATAATATGTAAATATTCTCCACTGTTAATAACATTAATGGTCTACTAGTTTGAATTGTGTATTCAATTTAGAAGACTAGTGATTTTAATAACCAACTGGTAAATCTCTTCAGTATTGAAAAACAAATGTGGAGACTGAGGAAATGATGTAAAAGTAATGTCCCCAACAAAATTGATAGGATTACTTCAATTATAACTTTAAGGCAAAATAAAAAAATACATTAGCTTCTCAGGCCCCTGCCTCATCTCTTTTCTGGGAACTAATTTTACATTTTTATTCAAGTTTCAAATAAAAAAAATTGAAAATCACCTGCCTCATCACTTTTTGGGTATTTCATCAATGTAAAAAGATGCCTCATCATGATTTTAAACCAATAAAAATAAAAATCTTCTCCCTCCCTGCCTCATCATTTTTTCAGAAAAATGGCCTGAGAATCTAATCATTATTTTTGTATGGCCTAAGGTCCACACACATTATGAATATCATATTATGACGGATTCCCCGGATGATTAACGTATTTTATTTGCAATTCTTCAATGAACATACCAATATTCCTCTAGTAACACCTATAAAACTCCTTCTTAACTCCTGTCTTTTGTCTGCTCATCAAGCAATCAAGCTTCTATAGAATTCTATTGTATACCAATTTGTACTGCCTGAAGGGGTTTACCTTTACACTCCAGAGATGACAAATTGGTATACAACAGAATTTTATAGAAGCTTGATTGTCTTGACAAGCAGACAATAGACAGGAGTTTAGGAGTTTTATAGGTGTTACTAGAGGAATATTGGTATGTTCATTGAAGAATTGCAAATAAAATATGTTAATCATCCGGGAAATCTGCCACAATTAGCCAACAAAAGTATAGATACAGTCAAACTTTGATGGCTCAACAACTAAAGGACTGAAGAAAACTGTTCAAGTTAGCATGGTGTTTGAGCTATCAAGTGGAATAATGTTCAAACCTTAGCAAAGGGACTATTGAAAGGGTTTGAGAAATCCATGGTGTTCAGACCATTGCAGTTCAACCTTTACAGTTGTCTGCGGTTGAGGTTGACCTCTTACATTTTGTACACAGACTAAAATCATATAGTATATCTGTGTCACAGGACTTTTTAACAAAAATTCTTATTAATATGTTACTTTTGAAATTGACAGAATAGCATTAAGAAGGAACAGATCACTTTGTTTCATCATGTTTTAAACTCACCACATTAACTTGAATTGCTACTTTGGCAAAACCATTACGACTTCCCCATATAATAGGATAATACTCATCTCCAAACAGAGCTTCTCTTACTCCGCCTAAATAATAAATATAACAACTCATAAAATCTAAATAAGATATGATAGTACCTCCCTTTAAGGTAGTATAGGTGCTCTTACTCCACTTACATAAAATTAAATGTGACTAGTATGTCAATTAACCCATCATTTCTTTCAAAAATACCTAGTCAGTTAATGTTTACACTTTTTGTGGTGTTTCTACAACTGCTATGTCTTTTTCCCTTTGGATTTTGGCTTCTGAGAAATCAAATATTTCTGAGTTTTATCTGCCAACAAAGATACTGGTCAACATTGACCTTTGACCTGCTATCCTAGATGTACCCTACATCAGCTATAAACAACATGGAAGTTCCCAGGTCTATACTTCTTCTAGTTTTCAAGAAAAAAAAAACATTCATACAGAAACATAATATTTGTCATACAATAACTATTGAGAAACCTCGGTTTGTTATCTCCCTGTACCAAGTTAGTAATATATGGTTAAAATGGAGATAATTTTGATTTAAATATCAAAAGAGTCTATTGATATGCTCTTAAAATTATTTCCACTTTGAACCATACAAAACTAACTTGGTCTAGATATATAGGGAGATAACCAACCAAGGTTTCTCATTTAAGTTAACACTTTATCCACCAGTGACGTATATATCCGCTCTACTACCTAAGACTGTATTGATGTGCACCATGGCCCTCCATACAATTAAATTGCAAACTTTTTGTGCGTGTCCTGTAGCCTAATGGCAAATGTCTACAGCACTTATATGAAGTAGTTTTTAAGACCACTTTTGTAGCAATAACAGCTGTTAAAAGAGCTCCAGGAACAGAAAATCCAGAAAATCGTCAAATTTAAGGGAGGGTAGGCAACTTCAAAGATAATTTCGCTGGAGAAAAGAAGGTGAAAATGCTCGAACTTCGGTTGAATAATGTAGAAAAATGATTGAGAATAACAGACATATCACAATTTTAGGAACAATCACCCACAGAAAGAAACTGTGCCTAAATTTAGTGGAAAATAAGGAAATTGAGTGATTTTGACACTACCAGCTTTCCATATATTTCTCTGTCATGAGCAAATCTTACGCTATCTATGTCAAAGATTCAGAAATGAAAGTGCAGTTACAGGCTTAGCTACTGGCGCGAAGAAAAGCCGGTTCGGCACCACTTCCGGTTGTCTGGGACGACTTTAGTACGAAAAAAACGTAAAAAAACTCCATTTTTAGGTGAGGGTGGGCTGTACGAAAAAAACGTAAAAAAACACCATTTTTAGGTGAGGGTGGGCTGTACGAAAAAAACGTAAAAAAACACCATTTTTAGGTGAGGGTGGGCTGTTCCCCTCCACCCGCCCCCTCCACCCCACCCCAATTGGCCTCCCATGTCGTCCTCCCCCAACTCATCATACTTGAACTTATTTCCTGTCAGCATCAACTATATTCTGCCTCATCTCATTTGCATATAATTTGCATAAATTTGCAAAGAAATGAAAATACGACTTTCTAGAAAAAAGCTCTGGTGGACAAAGAGTTAAACAACAATACCTGGTGATATGCCTAACAAATGTCCATCTTTAAGAACATTTACACAGCTTTGAATGGTCCCTGGTGTAACTTTCATTACTTCCATTAATAAACGCCAGCCTGAAAATATGTAAAATTAATATTGTACGAGGGATTTTACATTAAAATGACCCATGGAAAAAATTTCCTCACTTTTAAAAATTAATATAGATTGTACTACCTACCATTGATATAACTGCTCTACTGTTGTCAAAATGTCCCACTGAGAAAAAAATTTTATCAAATAAGGGTCCCAGTTTGCAGGTAGTTTTACACCGTTTTTAGTGATTCAGCCCAAGATAATTGATGTCACAAATAAATGTATTGGATACAATTTTTATTATTAGACTGACATATAAAATAGAACGAAGTACAATATTACATATGGCAAAGTTTCCTACCTATTTCATTGGCTGAAACGGTCACATGATTTTAAGAATATATAGCGTATTTTCAGCGTTGCTTCTAATTATATGTATGTTGATGCCATGTTTCTATTTTTAAATATATTGACGCTATGTTTCTATTTTTAGTTATTTTGATTTTATGGTACTTAAATTAATATCCAGTTTGACTTTGTATATATTTTTTTCACCGAAACAGATAAATGAAAAACTAAAACACAGTATGTGAAAATGTTTTACACATATTAACAATTAAGGGCCAGTGATATTACACCACCCACTAAAATTGATAAAAGTCTATTTAGTAGTTGTCACTTGGTGATTTGGTGCACTGCACGCAAAAAATAAAACAAAACAAGAGGAATCCCATATACCCCACCTTTTAGGGCAGGGGGATAAAAATTTTGATGGTTTCTTTAATTTGAAAATAACACATGTGTCTGTTATTGTCCTTGACACTCATGCAACCAATCCACTCTCGTTGGTGTGCAGATCCACTTTCAGCTTCGACAAGAGCTTCTGCTTCGAAATAAATTCTGGCATTTTGACAAAATCTGATTCCACAAAAATGTAATTAGATACCATGAAATCTACAAATGTAATATAACAATATTATGGACCTTTTACTCTGTCAATATGTTACATATGGACCTACGTCCTCGGTCAATATAAACCTAACAGGTCCATATTGACCTCGTTTAAAGTCCATAATTGATAATTATTATAGGGTTATTGCATAAATATTGGGGAATATTGTCCCACGTAGAATTATATATTCTACGAGGGATAATATTCCCTAATATTCATGCAATAACCCTTTTATTGTATAGCAATGCACAAATATGTTAAAAGGTTGATTCTTGTTTTCAATAACGTCATGAAAATTAAGTCATATTTGCACTAGTGCAATATATAGAGATTATTATATGGCATTTTTCATATCATATCTCATATCATCCCGAGACATCCATATTAGCCCGAGGGCCGGAGGCCAGAGGGCTAATATGGGTCGAGGGATGATATGGGATATGATATGAAAAATGCCATATCATAAACTATTTATCATATACTTCAACATTTAAGCAGCTTCACTCTTCTTTAATTCATCTGTTATTTGTTTGTCATTTAGTCAGTGTCATTTTCATCGGAATTCATTTCAAATGGATCATGTTGGTTTCATTTTTGTTAACATTATCTCAATTAACTTCAGTATTTTGTATTTATTATGTTAAACAAATTAAACGTATACCACTCGCTTTTTACTAAAATGAAACAAAAAAATGTTCACTTATGAGTATAGAATAGAAAAATGACTTTTGCCACCCCAATTTTTTCTTTCGTGTGTGTTTTACATTTCAACAGATAGTTCTCTCTAGTTTTGTGTATCCAATCCAACAGACAGGTTGTTTTCAAATGGAAAAGTAAGTTAATTGGACTGTACCTCGTGCCATTAAATGTAAGCACTTTTGTACTGAAAGTTGTAAATAAATTGCTTTGAAATATTTTTACACAAGATCATTCAAATGAGATCAATGAGATTAGGCAGGTTTCGTCATAGCTTAAACATTTGTGTGACAAACACATTTATTGCCAACGCTTACATTTGGTAAAGGGTCCTGGAATAACTGAAACTTGATTCAAGGTGAACCGGTAATCTTTGCTAACATTGGTAATTTTCTTCACAGTATTTTCATAACAACGCGGGTCATTAACTGGAACAACTACATACATAAAAGTAAGAAACTCATGACGGATGTACACTAAAAATCCGCAAAAAATGTTGCTTGTTCCCAGTAAATCATAGTGATAAATTGTTTTATAACTTAATTCCGTAAAATTATATTGAAATATGTAAATCTTTGTTTATTCCGTGAGCTGGAAAATTGGCAGTCGCCATTTTGAAAAATCTATATTTCATGTATTTTATTACGATTTCATATTACACGCCCCTGTAATATGGATTTCATATTACACCCCCTGAAGATATGACTGGCTTAATTCTCTCTTTATGACACATGCAAAAAGACACATATCTTGAGTAGGTATATGATAAAGAAATTTATTGCTTCTTACTTTTGTTTATTTCTTAAGGAAATATGTTGCTATACAATTCATCATATTGCATTTAAAGTGCACTAAGAGGTTTTAAAAAGAGATAAACCTATAAACATGATATGACAAAGAAAATATCATATATGGCTTTGCCAAAAAATCCCACAGTAAAAGATTTCACCATTATGATGGCATGAAAAAAGGAGCATGTCGGATGACATAAAAGTTCAAAGAATACATTTTTTGATTTCTGAAGTAAAGATTACAGTTTTGTTTGAAAATTAATGGGTACATTTAATTATTAAAATAACCAGAAATGTCGACAATCATAGGCAACCAAAGGTCTCAATGAATACAAATAATTGTATCATAAAAACCAGATTAAGGATATTCATGGACACTGCAGTTTATCACTGTTTTAAACCAGGTAGACCATTTATGACATTTTTTACTCCTGATAACACTGTCCACCAAGTGTAAATAATGATAAACTGGAGTCTCTGTGCAATTAATTAACATGGTTAAAAGTTTTATAGGCCATGGGCTGAAATCACTTTCTGTGCACCCCACCCACTTATGATCTAGACCGATTTTTTTAAGTACTTTATTATCCCCTCTTCAAAATAAAACATGTTAACACGAACATAACCTGCATGCATAGACAGTATAGGGCCACTTTTATAGTACACCACACAAAATTCTTGTATTTTAGTTTTAACCTTAATTTTATCTTCTAAGCTCCATAATTGTTATGTAGATAAGTTAGATGTACTGAAATTTGGTATCAAATTGAAGCATATTTATTATACTTTACAATGAACACAGGTTTGGGCACCTTATGCCATTTTTGTGATCTGGGTTTGCAAAAAATATACCCCTACCCCTGCAAAAAATTGCGAAAATAACGATTTTAGAGCTTTCAATTCCTTTCTGATGAATAAATTTCATCATTTGATCTAGTTTTTATGGCTCATTTATCAGTTGTGATACAATGTTGAAAATAAAACCATTAAAGTCCTTGAAATTTTGATTTTCGGTAAACAATTTTTGAAAAATGGAAATTTTCGGAATTTTAAATATTTTCACAATTTCGACTTTCTTACTTCTGGAACGTATAAATTTGAATATATATCTAATAATTGCCAATGCAATAATGATTTATAACATGTAAGCAACAAATTATGTGAAAAAAATTCAGAGTCAGACTTATTGCGGGATCAAAAATGTCAAAATTAGCACCCCTCCCCCTTAAAATTAAGGGAAAATTCAAAATCTTCAGGTTCTAAATGATAAAAAGATCATGTATAATGCAAATTATTGTTTGCATTTCACTAAAGCTGACATGCAGAAGCCCATTTAAGATGAATTAAACTTTTATAAGGGGTCGTTTTTTGGCCCTTCTGCTCGAAATTTTGTGAAAAATGGGAATTTTCCGTTTTTCAGAATTATTGCTAATTTGACTTAGTGATGTAAAAGCTTCACGAATTTAGTATATAACGTAAAAATGTTGATAAAATACCCTTTCACTATATCTAAGCTATTAGAATATATGCTTTTGAACATTTTAGACTAACTAAACTCTCATAAATTGCAAACATATTACCCCCCCCCTCCCCAAGAAAAAAATTTTTAGCACAATTTATTTCATTTTATTCAGCTTGAAAAGCTTCAACATTGTATAAAGGTCCAATAATATAACATTTCAAACACAAAAATGCACAGGGACTCCCATATATAAAAAATATAATTCATGCGCGTGGTTTATGGGCAGTTAACATCAATTAAACTTTAATTTTTGTATAATTCCGAAATGCTGAAAATTAACATTTTTCACGAAAATTGCCCAAAATATTCAATTTTACCTTAAATTTTCTGCGTTGAAATTGCATATTGCGATAAATCAAATGCATTTTTCAAAAGAAAGTAAAAATATTAGTATGTTTTGTTCACATATAAGTACAGACAGGCATATTTTTGGCATTTTTAGCATCATTTTCTTGGGGTAGGGGTAAAATTTTCGGTATCTAGAGTTACATTTAACACCCCTGGTTTTTCTACACATTGTTTTAAGATAATTTATATATCCTCAAGAACAATGAATTGGCATACCTGCAGATAAATCCTCCAGATTCGCCACATATAACTATTTAAAAGTGAATTTTGGACAAATCTGAAATGCTGAAATTGATAAAATTGATGCAACATTGTTATATCCAATGCAGACTTTGCATGTTTTGGTTATTTTTATGCAAATATAGACAAAAAATTGACTATTTTAGGGTGAATTTGTTGGGGTAGGGATAAGATTTTAGGTATTTAGAGTCACATTAAACACTCTTTGTTTTTCTAAACAATGTTTTTTAAGACAACTTATGTATCACAAATAACAATTAAAAGGCATATCTGCCGAAATTTCCTCCAAATTTGACATATATTACATCTTAACAGTGAACGTTGGACAAATCTGAAATACAGAAAATCCTCATTTTTCATCAATTTGGGGCAAAATATTGAGTTTAAGTCAACAAATAGCTGTTAAAATACCAAATCATGATGTTATTCATGCACCATTGTCATATATAACACACGTTATTCGTGTTCTGGTTATTTCATGCGAACAAATACAAACAAAATGTACATAAAATTGACAATTTTAGGGAAAATTTGTTGGGGTAGGGGTAAGATTTTCGGTATTCAGAGTCACATTAAATACTCCTTGATTTTCTAAAGACTGTTTTTAGACAACTAATGTATCCCCTCAAACAATTAATTGGCATATCAGCAGATATATCCTCCAGACTTACAATATATAATGGGTTAACAGTGAACTTTAAACCAATCTGAAATGTTTAAAATTCCCATTTTTCCTCAATTTCGGGCACGATGTTGAGTTTAAGTCAATAAATGGCAGTTAGAATATCAAATCGTGATGCAGTTAGTGCATTATTGTCATACTGAACACACATTTTGCGTGTTTGAGTTAATTTTATGCGAACATAGACAAAAAATTGACAATTTTAGGGAAAATTTGTTGGGGTAGGGGTAATAATTTTGGCATTCAGAGTCACATTAAACACTCCTTGTTTTTCTAAGCAATGTTTTAAGACAACAAATGTATCGCTTAGATCAATTAGATTGCAAATCGGCAGATATAACCACCGGATTTGACATGTTTAACGATTTAACAGTGGACTTTGGAGAAATCTGAAATGTTGAAAATTCCCATTTTTTATTAATTTTGGGAAAAATATTGAGTTTAAGTCGACAAATGGCTGTTGATATAGCAAATCATTAAGTTATTCATGCAACTTTGACATATACAACATGCATTTTGCGTGTTCTGGTTATTTTTAGGCGAACATAGAGAAAAAACTGACAATTTAAGGGAAAATTTGTCGGGGTAGGGGTAAGATTTTCGGTACTCAGAGTCACATTAAACATTCCTTGCTTTTCTAAGCAATTTTTTAAGACAACTTATATATCCATAAGAACAATTAATTGGCATATCTTCAGATATATTATCCAGATTTTGAATGTAGAACGGTTTAACAGTGAACTTTTAATAAATCTGAAATGTAGAAAATGCCCATTTTTCATAAATTTCGGGCAAGATATTGACTTTAAGTCAACAAATGGCTGTTTAAATAGGAAATCACAATATAATTCCTGCAACCTTGTCATATACAACACACAATTTGCTTGTTCTGGTAATTTTTATGCCATCATAGACAAAAAATTGACAAATTTAGAGTAAATTTGTTGGGGTTGGGGTAAGTTTTACGGATCATAGAAGACTAAAAACAATTCCAAGAATTATGAAATGAACAACATACTGGTTTGTAAGGACCATTGAACTTACACAATTTCGAGAAAAACCTTATAATTTACGTCAATATTTCAAAGGGGTAGGGGTAAGGTTTTTTAATTTTTAGAACGTATTGGGTATAAAAATAGAAGTTTTGTGGAATATTTGTAAAGCTAATACCACAGGCTATCATTCTATACCATTTTTTTGTAACTGAGAGGTACCAATCCGCAATTTGAAGCAATTGAAAGAAAAACTTTCATAAAAAACGAAATTTTCCAAAATTTCGTTGGGTGGGTCTAAAAAAGGGGCCTGTTCCAATATTGCGTGCAGGCAATGCTCATGTTAACATGTTTAATTTTGAAGAGGGGATATAGAAGGACTAAAAAATATGGGTGAGGATCAAAAGTGNGGGGGGGGGGGGGGGGGGTGCACGGGGGGTTATTCCAGCCCATGGACTATTATAAGTAAGATGTTTCTTTGTTTTTGTTGGACTATTCAAACAATTGGTGCACTTTTGGCAGGGGTATTATTTTCATTGCCATGTTGAAATGGACATCAGTGGAGCAATTGCCACATTATACAGGGGCCAACAGTGGAATGTATCACATATGGTACATATGGTACATACTGGATACAAACAGATTTTCAATAAAGGGCTACGCGGAGCGCAGCATAATATGACCGCAGCATTTCGACCACTGAAATTTGAGTAAGGGTATTTTAAAGTTAATGTTGACACAGTAATAAGCTGGACACAAAGTAGGCCTAAGGAACATAAAAATTAAGTCCTTTTAATCCCTTAAAGCTCAGAAACAGTAAGAGTTACACAAAATCTGTTGACATACTACCAAAAGGAATACAAAGAAAAAATCCCATTGAAATCCTACAAAAAATAAAGACAGTGTTTTTTCTCACCTTTTTGGGACTGGATCTGGGTCCCTTCGAATTGGGAAAATAAACGCAAAACTTTCTCCATTTGGGAAAATAATAAAAAATGCATTATCTAAAGTATTTTATGGAATTTAATGAACCTGTTACCGTTATTCTTACTTCTCTTTCTAAAGGTGCAGACTCAAGGGTACAGGGTAATTTTCATGAACATTTGGGTCTTTAGATTCAGAGAGACATTAAAGTTTATCTCTGGGGTCAATATCTTTGGTGTTTCTTGAAAATCTATAAAATGCAACTTGAAATCCAAATCATTTTCCTGTATCTATGCAAGATAACTGGCCGTGCACATGAAATGACATTTCATTTCTCGTACATCCGTGCATTGTGAGAACGCTAATAATGTCAATTCTTGCCTTTCTTGGACTCCGCAGTGTCTATTGTCGATTTTTATCTTTATAATTATTGTCTGTTTACTCCCCGAACGAAAAGGTAGTCTAAGTTCGCCGATTTAATTTCCAATGTCATGATTGTTTTGACACTTTAAACAAGACCCGGATATTACCCACGAAATTAACAACGTTTGATTGGTTAGAAAAAAATATTTCTATGATTATAGCTATATTTAGTGTAGGGAAAATACGCGGAATGCACAGGAACACGCGAGTAATTCAAACACGTTGTTATACACGAGTTGAACATAAAAATGCAATTTCAAGTATTACATTTCTTAAATTTACATCAAATCCGTTGCACTGCAGGATTGGGAAAATTGTACATTCTTTTGGGAAAAAATAAGTCATTTTGGCAATGGGAATAGGTCCGATATTCGGACCCAAATTTGACACAAAAACAAGAGGCTCTCAAGAGCCTGTATCGCTCACCTGGGTCCTGCAGCACTTTAATTCCCAATTGATGGTCCATCTTTGGTGGTGTATATGTACATAAAAATCAGAAACTTTTTATAAAATTTAATTAAAATTGTTCAAGCAGTTTCAGAGAAGATTTTTGAATGCAGTTTCCAAACTTATGGGGCATATGTTAATCTACGTTCCCTGCTGGCAGCTATTTAACATAAAACTTTGAAGAGGGTCACATAAGGACTATCATATCCAAATTCTACTGAAATTGTTCAAGCAGTTTTAGAGGAGAAGATCTTTTTATGCATTTCCCACTGGGTCCAATGTTAAACTAAGTTTTGCTACTGGTGGCCATGTCGGAAGACGGATCAGCACCAAAGTAACAAGCTTGGTCAAATCTCACAAGTTTCATTTATGCAATGTTTAAATTGAATCCATTCAATGGTTTTCCATGATATCTTTGTATGCATTTCCCCTTAGGGTCCAATTCATTGCTAGAAGCCATGTTGTATGATGGATCAGAACTGAAGTAACAACACTTGGTCAGCTTCTCATAAACAAAGTTTGGATTAAATCTATTAAGCAGTTCTCTAGAAGAAGATCTTTTGTTATATTAAGTTCACAGCTGGTGGCACTTGGTCAGCACCTGACAGGCATCATTCATGTCATGTTTGATTTAAATCCATTCAGCAGTTCTTTAGAAGATCTTTGTGTGCATTTCCCATAGGGTCCAATGCTGTCGGTCATGTAAGATGACAGATTGGCACCAAAGTAATAACACTTGGTCAGCACCTCATAAACATCATTCATGAAAAGTTTGGTTCAAATCCATTCAGTGGTTCTAAAGTAGAAGTTCTTTGTATGCATTTTCCCATAGGGTCCAATGTTAAAATTAAGATCCCCGCT